>CM059189.1:91762271-91797150 GCA_030323885.1 Branchipolynoe longqiensis
ACCCTAGTCGAGCCAAACGAATACAATTTTTCTTTTTATATAGAATAGACCCTGCCAGTTAAGCTGGAAACTACCCGACTAGAGTAGTTCCAGATTCTGCCGACAGATGGCATGAGCTTAACTGGAGGGGTGTAATACATGAAGAGAGCGGCGGTGAAATTCCAGAAGAAAAATACAAAATAGTTGTTTTTTTAAAAGATATATATTACAAGGAAAAGAGCTTGAATCCTGTTGCGATATGAATATCTGAATATAATCAAGCACTTATTATTATTTTCCAGGCATTCTTTACGGAGATATAGTACAGATAATCATAGGTAGTCGGGGAATGTACCCTACTATAGTAGTTCCAGATTCTGCCAACAGATGTCATTAGCTTAACTGGCGGGGTCTATTGACACCATATTGTGCAAAATCAAATTTTGTACATAGCAAATATTTATTATATACCTGTTACAAAAATGGGTTAATTATAGTGTATATAGTTATCTTCATTTCTCATAGACCTCTAAATATAACTGCAGGTCTTGCAGATCTGTCAGTGTAATTACATTTCACACAGATCTCTCAGCATAATTGTGAGTGGGCCTTTGCTATAAATAGCTATCAGGTGAGTGCCGGAAATTACTTTTGGAGCATACGCCGTGAGAGGAATTCCCTAATCTAAATATAGGTCACTTATCTAGATGAAGACTTCTTTCGTTTTGACCTCGGTTAAATCAATGCATTGGGCAACTGACATAGACAACATTTACAAAACTAAGACGCCAGTGACTTTCGCCTTGTAGCGAAGTAAAGTAGTCCCCTTTCATATGCTGAATCCCAAAGGTATAGATCAACGGTTGTTGGGAGCGGGTACTGGCTCAGGCGGTAGTGTGTCCACCTGTGAAGGTGTCGGTCATCCTATCAAGCCTGCTCAGTGGACGCATTTGCAGTTTGGGCTATTTTCCATTCCACCCAGTAGTCCACAACTGGTTCCACAAAGGGTGTGGTATGTGCTGTCCTGTCTGTGGACAAGTGCATATAAAAGAACCCTTGCTGCTTAGCGGAATGAGTAGCCTATGTGGCAGCAGCAATAAAAACGAACAAAATTAAATAATAATACATTTACTAAGCTAAGAAGACAGTGACTGACTTTCACCTTGCAGCAAATTATAAGAGTCCCCTCCCCTTTCATACACTGAATCTCAGAGGTATAGATCAAAGGTTGAGGGTGGTAAAGTGCCTGTCACACCTTACCGGATTGAGTACCGGACACAACCGGACAACAAATTTTCTAGTCCAGTGGTGTTTGGTATCAAAATGTACCGAAATGTGTCGAAATGGTGCGCTATCGGGTCAAAGGCCGCCGGACGAAACGAACGCTAAACGGACAAGGAACGTACATTAACGAATAGCCACCGGACGATAACCAGATGACAACCGAATCTCAAAGGGACGGACCGAACATCAAACGGACACGTACCGGACTGTTCACGGACACGCCAAAAACATATAAAAGAAACGACAGACCGAATTCCGGCAACACCGTCAACGGACTATTCAGGAAGCAAACCGGAGACGTAACGGATGGGTACCGGACATGTACCGGACATGTACCGGACAAAATGGACTTAAACCGGACACCACCTGTACACATCAGTCCAGCGGTGTCTGGTACAAGTTTTGTGCATGTTCAAAACTTGCCACCGTACAAGCCAGACACCACCGGACAGAGAACGGAAACGCTGGATGCCTACTGTATATAAACCAGACATTGATGTATTTCCCCGGACAGTGTCCGTTTTCTATCCGGTACCCCAATCCGGTAAGGTGTGACTGAGCCTTAACCAATATGCATTTACCACTATGGGCAGACTGAGAATGGCATAAGTCCCATCACCTCCCCCCGGCATCCTGATAAGCCACTACAACCTTCTGAGTCCCTCCTGGCCTACTAGGCCATCAATCCAATTCAACATTTGGCCTTTGGATAGGTTGGTTGGTTGTTTGAGTTTTACGTCCTGGCAACATCTAAGGTCATATCAGGACAGGAACTAACTTGTGACAGTGCATTCTCACGGCGACTTTATAGTGCTGCCCCACTGGGAAATCAGGCCACCAGCACCATAGGCCGGTATCCCACCCAGTCACATTATCCTGACACTGAGCTAACCAGTCCTTGTCCTATCCTATTAATGCCAAGCACCAAACTAGGAAACGACAAGTATCAATTTTTAAGTCATGGGTTTGACTCGACCGGGAATTGAAATACTGATCTCCCGCAGGGTCGGCCTGCGCTCTACCGATTCGTCCACCGCGCCTGGTTTTGGCCACCGGACTGAGTGGAGCACAGCCGTTAGTTCCTGCAATTTGCTATCACTGATTTTCTCCCTTCCTTTCTATATGTATATATGTATTTATGCATGTTTTGTTTGTTGTTGTTTCACTTCCTTTGCAACATAAGAGGTCATATAAGGACGGGTAACCGACTTATGACAGTGCACACTCATGGTGGCTTTATAGTGCTGCCCCACCATATGATTATGTCCGAAGTACATCTACCTCAGCTTTGAAAAGGGAAAAGAAACACTTAAATCCGAAACGGTGAAATATTTAGCAAACCGACAAAAAGCGTGGTTGTAATGGAATGTCAGACAAGAACAAGACTAACCCACACATTTTTCTTTAAAAACTGTCTGTTTTTGTATACTTTTCTGACTGGGAACTAAATACCACATCCCATCCCATTCAATGCAAATAAATATTTACCTTGAATGATCTTTATCTCATAGTTTGTCACCCCCCCTTGATTGTTGTCCGTATGGATTTGCTAATGGAATGCTCTATTCGCTTAAGGCCATACAGTACCAACACTGGTAAATGTCACCAGGGATCAGGGGTCAAGGGTCAGGGGTCAAGGCCCACTTTAAACAAATATATTTTTGTTTACATCATCTAGTCATGCACTGATGCATTGGAAGGAAATGCCACCATACACCTCATCTAGCCATGCACTGATGCATTGGAAGGAAATGCCACCATACACCTCATCTAGCCATGCACTGATGCATTGGAAGGAAAGGCCACCATACACCTCATCTAGCCATGCACTGATGCATTGGAAGGAAAGGCCACCATACACCTCATCTAGTCATGCACTGACGCATTGGAAGGAAATGCCACCATACACCTCATCTAGTCATGCACTGATGCATTGGAAGGAAATGCCACCACACACCTCATCTAGTCATGCACTGACGCATTGGAAGGAAAGGCCACCATACACCTCATCTAGTCATGCACTGATGCATTGGAAGGAAAGGCCAGAATACACCTCATCTAGTCATGCACTGATGCATTGGAAGGAAATGCCACCATACACCTCATCTAGTCATGCACTGACGCATTGGAAGGAAATGCCACCATACACCTCATCTAGTCATGCACTAATGCATTGGAAGGAAAGGCCACCATACACCTCATCTAGTCATGCACTGGTGCATTGGAAGGAAAGGCCACCATACACCTCATCTAGTCATGCACTGGTGCATTGGAAGGAAAGGCCACCATACACCTGTATAGGGACAGGGTGCGGTGGCTGAATCGACGAGAATGCAGGCTTCCCATGCGGAATGTCGGGATCTCGAGTCCCAGTCGAGTCAAACCATTGACCTACAAAATTGATACTTGTCGCTACCTAGCCTGGCACTCAACATTACTAGGACAGGGCAAGCACTGGTTACCTCAGTATCAGTATAATGTGACTGAGTGGGATTTCAATCAGGTCATGGTGGTTGTGTGTGGGCACCTCTGAGCTGTATTGACCTGGCTAGCTGCAGACCTGAGTAGATGGATGTCCAGGTTGCTTGGCTGTGCCGCCGAGACTCAACATCAGTTGCGATGAATTTTGGACAAGTACATAATTACAACTGAGCAAGGCCAACCATGCAGCATTCCATTCCTAATAATGTTTGCATAATCAATAATACAACATAAATCCAACTATATTAGACAAATAGTTAATTGGGAATCCATTGTTAGTAACAATGCCATTGCAGATACTGACGTCATTGTCAATAATAACTACAATGACAAGACCAACTCTCATTGTCCCTTGTGGATAATGACTCCAGTGTTGTCAGTTGTTGGTTGTCATTGGAGTTTTACGTCGGTTGTTGGAGTATCACCTCCTGGCAACATCTAAGGACACATATCACCACGGGGCTGTTGTTAGTAACCACCTGGTTGCTAGTTATGTCACTGTTGACAGTGATTTCATTGTTGATAGCAATTCCACTGTCCATATCTACCCTATTGTCACTAGTGACCTCATTGTCCATAGCCACCCCATTGCCAATAATGACCAGGTTGGAGAGCTTACCTCGTTCGGGCTATGGTGGTAAATGTACCTAATTCGAGTACCGGTTCCATTTCCAAGGTCGAATTTCATATAAGATTAAGGTGCAGGTTCACAAATATGGTTGTGGAACACTGAGTTTTGGGAAGTTTTCATATTGGAATACATCACTAGAAAGCACAAAATTATATCGAATTTCCTGAATATTCGTAGGACATTTAGTTGGGACCGGATTGAGTAAATTAACAGTGAATATTAGGAAATAATTCAGGAGTTACAACACATGTCTATAGGACAAAACTGCCCATGACAGTACTGTGTTGGTATAGCCATCAATCTCAAACAATAGAGCAGCCTCCAGTCAACCATGGGGGTATATGCTGGTCTGTGGCCCACTCATATACTTCCACATGCCACTGGGGGAGGTCCTGTGGGGACTGTTGTGCATCATGTAGATATATTTTTTGCATCCCAATATATATATGCATAATAAATAATTCACTGTGATTATGCATCTGATGCATAATCACCACAAAGATGGCTTGTCTTGCTGGTACAACATTAAGAAAAACCTACCTTAAATATTATTGTATTTGATTTATTTTATTGTTTTGACAGCATATATACATATATACACATATACATATACACACATATACATATATTAATAAACACTTTATTGCATTTAAAACGGTATGTATAGCCTCCCAGCTTCCTGGTTCCAAGCCTCCCTCCACCACATCCCAAATATTTGAATAGAAGTAAAAAGTAATAAACAAAAGTAAAATAAATCAAATAAAAATGCCAACCACTCACCAAATATATGTTTATATATGGTTTTGGGAGAACGGTGAATCTGAACACATGTCCTCATGGGTTCAAACCCTGGTCGAGTCAAACCAATGATTTAACAATCTGTTACAGCAACATTAACATTCAACCTACCCTGTATATTATTGCATTTATATTTTATTTATTTTATTGTTGGTTATCACATTTTATTTATATTTATATCATTTGAATTGAGGCCTGCTGCCAGGAGTCTCGGCACCGGGAGGCCGGGAACCCTGGTACAGGTAAGCCAGGATTCCTTGCCCCGATAGGCTGCCATCTCCTCCCAACCCCGAACCCGAACCATGTATGCCTATTATAAATGCTATACATATCTATGCATCCTATGGATCCTATACATACATATATATACACATATTTGATATACATTCATATCATTCTTATCATATATAGTATTATCATACATATTAATCATTTTTATTCTACTTATTATTGACCATATTATTTAATTATTATTGGCATTATTTGTTTATGATTTAATATACATGTGTATACATATAATATATATATATAGATATAAATATACATATACACATACATATTGTGCATACATATAAATATACATATACCTATGTGTATATACATATATAAATATTGGATATGCATATATATATATATATATATATACATACATATACATATATGTATACATATATACATATACATACATATACATACATATATTATAGATTAGTTAGACGAATCTTACCTGGGTATAGATGATGGATAACTATTGTTTTACCGAGGTAGAAGCCTCGGTTAGACGTGGGCGAGGGAGAAGGAAGCACATCCGGGTCCAGCAATCTTTACCTACTAATTCAGGATAAAAATGATTCTAAAAAACAACCTAAGGTCAAGTGACCTCATGCTAAATTGAGTGATTGACTAGACGTGGCAGGGCGTGGTGGGTGGGCCCTCGCCCACGTCTAACCGAGGCTTCTACCTCGGTAAAACAATAGTTATCCATCATCTATACCCAGGTAAGATTCGTCTAACTAATCTATTTTACCTCGGTATGCCGCCTCTGGCTAGCCGCAGGCTAGGGAGACCTTTACGTAAAATAATTTTTATCCTGATATTCTTGTTTTGTTATTATTCTTTAGTGATTATGTCTTATGTATGCAACAATGGAAAAGCGATTTGTATGGCAAAAAAGAGGAAAAACCAATGTTTTTCTTACCTCTCTCTTTCAGTTGGTGAGTAGCCTGTGCGCTATAGGCTGAGGCTTCTCTAGTCGTTTGTGGTAATGTCTAGCAAACGAAGTAGCGGTTTTCCATCCCGCGTGAGCTAGGATCCGTTTAACGGAGATGCCTAGCAATCTTGCCTTGGACACCATTGCACCACGTGTAGAGTGCGATGAGTACCTGTCTGTATTTACTCCCGCCAGTTTTAACACATTCATTGTCCATCGGGCGAGGGTATCCCTGGAAATGGCCTTGTGTGGCTTAATAAAGCTGACCAATAGCTGTCTTGAGTTTCTTATTAATCTTGTCTTGGATATATAATTTCGTATCGCAGATACGACACATAACTTGCGATCCTGAGTGAAACTGGACACCCCTATCGTAGAAAGGGGGTCACCTAATCGGTTTGATTTTAATAAAGTTGATAAATCAAACGTGGCCTCTTTACTGTCAATTTCTAGACCATTCAGCGACAGGGCAACTATAGTTTGGCCTCTGTGTCCAGTGACCAGGAGAAGCAAAACTGCGACTTTGAAACCTAAAAGTTTAACGTCCAGAAACTTATTTTCTGGCCATTTCTTGAAGAGGTTGAACACTAGAGAAACATCCCAAAACCTATTATATTTGGGTTTAGGCGGATTCCTCTGATAAATTGATCGTATGATCCAACAAATAACATGGTGTTTACCCATTGTTTGTCCATTAACCCGCGGTAGGATTATCGACAGAGCACATCTGGCAGCGTTAATAGCGCCATATCCTAGGCCTTCGTCCTCTAGGTAACGTAGGAAGAGTCCTACCTGGGATACTGTGGGAGTCATTGGCTTGACTTTCTTAAGCAGGCAATAAATACCCCATTTCTTTAAATACGTAGTATACATTTTCACCGTTCCTTTTCTCCACGCATCATCAACCAAACGCTGTTGTGTAATTTTGTCTAAGCCAAACTGTTCTAAATATTTATTTAAAAAAGGAATGCCACTAACGGAGTTGTCGACACGTTTCCGTGGCGTTCTAGTGGTCCCTGATGTTTGAGGTTTCCTCGGAATCTTGGGAAGCGAAGGCTGCTTTTGGCTGTGGCTAGTAACGTCGGTAGCCACGGTTGCGTGTGCCACTCGGGGACGATGAGTATGGCGTGTGTCCCCTCCATTTGAATCTTTCTGGCGACTTTGCTAATGATAGTAAAGGGGGGGAAAATGTAAAAGAAATGATGTCGCCACTTTAGGGAGAAGGCATCAATGTGCCAAGCATTGGGTTCCGGGTGCCACGAAACATATTTTGGAATTTTAAAGTTATTACGCGAAGCGAACAAATCGATCTGAGGTGAACCCCATGTGTGACAAATGTGTTTGAAAATGGATGGATTAAGTGACCACTCTAAGTGATCATGGAACTGGCGACTCATCTTGTCAGCTAGACAATTTTGTGTGCCTGGAATGTGATTAACAGTTAACCAGACATCAAAGGTTTGAGCCCAGTTCCAAATGAGAAGTGCCATTGCATTACATTTAATCGATTTTGTACCTCCCATATTTCTGACATAAGCCATAGCTGTGGTGTTATCCGTGAGGATACGTACATTATTTTTGGGTATTTTTACTAGACTGGTTAATCCCAAGTAAATGGCCCTTAGTTCTAGAACGTTAATATGATCGGGGAGTTCCGATTCTAGCCATCTTCCTCCCGTTGCTACATCATTTTGATGTGCTCCCCACCCTTGGAGAGACGCGTCAGTGGTAACGGTAGTGTCGGGCTCTCCCATTCTAATGGGATTGGGGGAATGGTCAAAGTGGTTTAGCCACCAATCAATGTCGGCTAGGCCGTTCTCCGAAATAAACATGGTCTTTTCAAAGTGTCCCTTTGCGCGGGCCAGCGCCAAATTTTTATCAATTTCGAGGGATTTTATGTGTGCCGCTCCGTATAGAATAGCTGGACTATACGAAATCATGACCCCGATAAGGACCGCGACCTGTCTAATCTTTGGCCTAGAAGTGTCTAACAGCTGTATCGCTGTGCGGTAAAGCTTATCTTTCTTTTGGCGTGTAAGCGAAACGGTCATAGCCGTGGTGTTCAGAATGAACCCGAGACACTTAAGCTCCTGAGTAGGAGAAAAAACCGATTTCTTGTTATGTATGAAGAAACCCAATTTGGTGAAAATGTTGCATAAATCTTTAACAGCGAGTTCACATTGCGTGAAAGATTGGCCCATAATAAAAGAATCATCTATGTATGGAAACATACAATGCCCCAATTTTGCCATGTGTGCAAAAATTGGTTTCAACAACTTAGTAAACAGACGCGGTGCGCAGGCCAAACCATTAGGTAAACATGTAAATTCAAAAAGTTGGCCATTCCAGAGAAAACGTAGGTATTTCCGATCTGTCTGGTGAATAGGAACGGTGTAGTACGCATCCCTTAAATCAACACTCGCTAGCCAACACCCTGGGGTAATTAAATCACGAGCTGTTTCTAAAGAAAACATTTTGAAATGTTTGTATTCAATGATTTCATTCAACTGAGTTAAATCTAAAATCATTCGGATTGAACCATCAGGTTTAGGAGTAGAGAAGATATTGGAAATATATTCCCCTTCAGTATGTTCAACTCTGTTGACAATGCCCTTAGACTCAAACAGTAGAACCTGGTGATCTAGCTGAGATTTTTCTAGTGAATTAAACTGATACGGAAAAGGCGCTCTCTTTTGTATAGGCAATTGTGTGAAAGGGATGTGAATGCCTTTAACAATATTCAGGACCTCTGGATTAGTGGTTAACTGTTGCCATTGATGTAAACAATTAGAAACATTCCCTGCTTGAAAAAGGCTTACTTCAGTTTGAGTTTCCTCCGTGACCATTGTAGGGTCAGGAGGCTGCACTGTTTGTGTGGAAATCTCTACTTGTTCCCTTGTTTCGGGAACTGGGGCTTGGGAACGAAATCCCTCTTGTAGCCGCGGTTGTCGTTCCAGTTTGAGGCCGGCCTGTCGCCTCGGCCCCTTCCTCGCTGGTTGAACTGGAAGGACGGTCCGCCCCTGAACGGCCTTCCTCCTCTGCGGAATCGAAAATCCGTCCTAGACTTTCTGAACCCTGCTGGGTTTTGGAAGCGACGACTCTTTGCTTCAGTGTTTTTAGCACTCTTGTAGTCGACCTCTACCTGTTTGTACAGGTAAGCTAGCTGACCCCCAAACATCTTGGATTTATCTAGCGGTTTGCTCTTGATAGGGGTAGGTCCGGAATACACGGTGTATTCCTTACCATCATGGTCCGTTACCTTGTTCGAGCGGGCAACCTCTTTTCCGGCATCTGTGGTGACCGATTTGAAAACGTTTTCAAATCTCCGATGGGTCATGTAGTTACTAGCGGCTGCTAACAAAGCTATGCCCCGGTCCATAACCCGCGCCAAAGACGAGAACTTGTTCTCTGTCTGCATCCTGTTAGCCACAGGGATAACAGACGTCAAGGCACCCAAAACTGCCTTATGGATAAGGCAGAGGGAAGTTTCATAACGACGGCGTTCGTCGGAAAGATGAATGCCGGAATCCATCTCTTTGAAAACCGAAGCAGGAATGCCCTTAACTCCTGAAATCTGCTCAGTCAACTTGTTGATGACTTCGATCGGTTTAAACGTAGTGAAATGGCTATTCACCGTTTTGCGCATCATGGTAGTGGTGCGCACTTTCTGAGCTTTCTTTTTGACAATTTTCTTGCCAGCTTTAACGCCTATTTTGGCGTAGACACCCGCTCGTTCCGTGTCGGAATCCGACTCGGTGGAAGAAGAGTCGGACGACGAGTCTGAAGAAGAGTCCTTCTTCTTCTTCTTCTTCTTCTTTTTGGACTTTTTGGAGCGCTTAGAGTTCGCTTTCTTTGTGAACTCGTCACCAGAACTGCTCACTGGGCGGCGTTTCTTGCCCCGCGCTTTCGGTTTCGGAACCTCAGGTGCCGAAAGCGTGTCCTCTTCGTCCTCAGAAAAGTCTTCCCAATCCTCATCAGGGATTTGGGAAGGATCTGGAAAGGTCTGCGCCTGGAAAAGGCGCATCTTCTCCTCCATCATCTCCGCCATTTTCGCCTCCCACCCCACTGGTTGAGGGGCGTGATCACTGTCTTGATCCGAGGCATGAGCCCCAGGATGTGGGGACGGCGGAGCCGTAGCCGGTGGAGACGAATCGTAATCCGTCGGGGGGACACCCACCGCTGCAGCGGGCGGCTTATTCCGGCGAGTGGCCATCGGGAACTGTAACGAAACCAAAGCGTTACTAACCCGGAATCATCTCAACTACACAAGTGTAAGCCAGTAAACTGGGTTGAGGAACATGGTACAGAGAACGTGTTTTGCAACGTGTCAGTACAGGCGTGAAGCTAAATTTGCCGTAGGTGTGTGGTAACGAAACCAACCAAACGGAGGGCATCGATCGTGAGATCGGCCCCTCTCTCTGTTCCGTACACTTCTCCCACCTGTGGCTACAGCGCCAACAAGTTGGAGAAAATATTACGAAACTCGGAGGTTCGCCTTAAACCGGTCAGGGGTGTTTATAAAAAACACCCAGAAGCATCCCCAACATCATCCTCTATTAGGATCCGGGAGACTTTTCTTAGGAAATGAGCAACTCGGGTTGCCATTTCTCCCTGTCTGAAAAACAGGTGTCGATAGAACTCAGTATCGGTTTCGTTTGTGCCAGCGGCACGCAATGTTCTATCCGTAAGTTAAAAAACGTACAAAGTCCAAACAGGACTGAAGAAAGTTCTGAACTTTCATAAAAAGATGCTATAGAGCATGATAAACAAAGTTATCGAAGAAAACAGTACTTACTTTTGGATAAAAGCAGTAGTAGTAGATAAATCCTGTGGAGCAACTCACAAACGTCCTCCCGTTGTGAGTTACTTATGCTAATTGCTGGACCCGGATGTGCTTCCTTCTCCCTAGCCTACGGCTAGCCAGAGGCGGCATACCGAGGTAAAATACATATATATACATACATATACACACACTTACATACATATACATACATACACATATATATATACATATGCAGACATATATACATGACTCTACACATATGCATATAAATACATATTGTATTTAGAGATGACTGCATCACATATCTTATTAGAGTGGTCCTCCATTTGTCACTGCTAAGTTAATCCATATGTAGTCTGTGTCACTATCAGACTTATTGCAACAATGCAAGGGGCCTAAGCTCTGACACTTTCACACTCAGATTTTAACCAAACACTGCCATTACCCTAAATAACATTCCATTTATATTTAATTTATTTTTGATTATGCATGTACATGTACACATACTTTTAAAGCTATATGTATATATGCATATATGCACATACATATGTATGTATTATATATAATATATAAATAATATTGCAATATCAGGTGAAGAATAACTTACCAGTGTTCCTAAATGTAAGGATGACTGTGCCAGATCCTTCACAATGGTAATCCATTTGCAAGTAACAAGTTGACTGTTGTGTAGTGTGTGCCTTCAGAAATATGTGTGTGCAGTGCACTGTGGCACACACCCTTATAAACCAAATCCAATCCACTCTCACACCTATTCAAAGGGCATAAGCTCTGACACATTCACACTCAGTGAGCTCAGCTGTCAGTGGAGGTGCAGCCCAGAGAACCATTGGCAACCTGAGGTGTGAAAGCTTTCCTTGGCAGTTTTTGGTTAAAATCTGAGTGTTAAAGTGTCAGAGCTTAGGCCCCTTGCAATAAGTCTGAGAGTGAAACAGACTACACATGGGTTAACTTACCAGTGACAAATGGACCACTCTACAATATGGGATGCAGTCATCTCTAAATACAGTATGTATTCACATATATATATATATATATATCTACATATATATATATATATATATATAATTATGTAGTCACATATATAGGTCTCCATATGTATATATGTATACATATATGTAGATGTGAATGCATGTATATATAGGCATATATACACATAGGTGCATATGTAATATGTATATTTATATGTATACACATATGTATCTTTATATGTATACACATATGTATGTTTATATCTATATATATATATTTATATGTATACATACATGTATATGTAAATCTAAAAATAATGCCAATAATGATTAAAATAATACGGTAATAATAATGACAAGAATAATGATAATAACGACAATAATGATAATAACGATGATAATAATAACAAATATATAATGATAAAAATGGAATAATACTTGACATTACCCGACCTGAGTTTACCTGTATATGTATATGTGTATATATGTATATATGCTGTCACAACAATAAAATAAATCAAATACAATAATATTTAAGGTAGGTTTTTCTTAATGTTGTACCAGCATCTTTGTGGTGATTATGCATCAGATGCATAATCACAGTGAATTATTTATTATGCATATATATATTGGTATGCAAAAAATATATCTACATGATGCACAACAGTCCCCACAGGACCTCCCCCAGTGGCAAGTGGAAGTATATGAGTGGGCCACAGACCAGCATATACCCCTATTGTTGGCTGGAGGTTCCTCTATTGTTTGGGATTTATGGCTATACCAACACAGTTATAACATGGGCAGTTCTGTCCTATAGCCATGTATTGTAACTACTGAATTATTTCCTAATATTCACTGTTAATTTACTCAATCCGGTCCCAACTAAATGTCCTATGAATATCCAGGAAATTAGATATAATTTTTGGCTTTATAGTGATGTATTCCAATATGTAAACTTCCCAAAACTCAGTGTGCCATAAGCATATTTTTGAACCTGCTACCTAATCTTATATAAAATTCGACCTTGGAAATTGAACCGGGGCTCGAATGAAGTATTTAACCACCATAGCCCGATCGAGGTAAGCTCTCCAACCTGATGACTACAATGTCGATAACTATTCCATTGTCGACAGCAATTTCATTGTAGATAGTGACCCAATTGCGGATAGTGAATCCATTGTCAATAATGATTACACTGTCGATAATGACTCCACTGTCAATAGCAATTATATTGTCAACAGTAATTTCATTGTCGACAGTGGCTCTATTGTGGATAGTGAATCCATTGTCAATAAGAACTCCACTGTTGTTAATGACTCCATTGTCATTAGCTATGTCATTGACAAAACCAATAACACTCATAATGATCCCATTGTGGAATACAATTCCATTGTCAACAGCCATGTCATTGTCGATAGCGACCCTATTCTGCATAGTGAATCCATTGTCAGTAATGACGCCATTGTCGATAACAATTCCATTGTTGACAGCGATGTCATTGTCGATAGCGACAATATTGCCCATAATGCCCCCATTGTTGACAATGGCCCCCATTGTTGACAATGACCCCCATTGTTAATATCGCCCGCACCCCATTGGCAATAGCGACTCCACTGTCGACACTGAACCCACTGTCGATACCAACCACACCATTAGCATTGTTTGTTTATTGTTTTACGTCATAGCAACATCTAAGGTCATATCAGGACGTGTACCGACTTGTGACAGTGCACACTCATGGCGACTTTATAGTGCTGCCCCACTGGGATACAAGGCCGCCAGCACCATGACCTGATATCCCACTCAGTCACATTATCCTGACACTGAGCCAACCAGTCCTTGCCCTATCCTAATAAGGCCATTAGCTGTTAGACAAATACAGAGATGCCACCATTATGTGACCAAAAATAGGAAGATTTTAACATTTTATTAGGAAGATAACAAAAGTTTGTGTGCGGATACACGCAGCACCACAATCGGACATATATGATGACAGAGTATAATCTATAATAATACAATATATAATATGTATATATAATTATATTATAATCGATATACTTTTTCATACAAGTTCCACTATGTATTCCACCATATGTCAATGTGTCATTTTCTAGGCTCTGCTTGCCACCTTGAGCTGCTGATGTCTATAAGCTGCTGTAACTTGTGCAAGTAGCTCATTTTGCATATAGGTGGGTGAGAGTGAAAATCGGGATATTTGCACATGGAATCGTAATATCGGAAGTATTCCTACAAAATCGGAGCAGTTGGCTTCTCTGCAAATGGAGACTACTCCTTGCGCCCCGACATTCCCACGTCCATACCCAGCGGTCAGTGCTTTGCCAAGTTTCAATTTGCCCTGAGGTAGCTTTTCTAATTCACCATTCTACACAGGCCTCCTGGAGGACAAATAAGCGCAGTATCGCGTGAGCATGGGTAATGCTCTCATCGTCCGCATGGGAGCGCCTACTCCCGAGTTGCAATTAGCACCGATCCATACCAGTTGCGTAGGGTCAACGCGATGTGACCTTTGATAATGACCTTCAACATTGAAGGTCATTACAAGCTTCCACATTGTCAGTTACATGATGAACTGTCAATTATGTCAGTTACATGATGAACTGACAATGCCTCATTGTTGGCCCCCACTTTGTCTTCTTCTTTTCGTTCGCCTTCAATTACACTTGGAGCCCAGTTCTCATAATAAAATTGACAGTCCTCTGTAGCACATCTGCAGCCCCGTACAGCTTCTCCTGCAAGTCAGTGGGAGCTGGCCATATCTCTTCCCTCAGTGAGTGATGGTTCAAGCAGCTCTGTAGGATATGCTCAGCAATCTGATCTTCCTCTCCACAGGGGCAGAGGGCAGATGGTACTACATGGAAGTATCTGTGCAGGTGATTGTTAAGCCTGTTATGCCCAGTCCTAAGGCGGAAGATGATCACTTGATGTTGTCTTGACAGTTAATGGTAGCTGTCTCGTGAATATGTCATTTGATCAATATGTCAATTACATGATGAACTGACATTGAAGGTCATTGCCGACTCCCATTTTGTCAGTTGGTCAACATGTAAGGTAAATGAACTGACATTGAAGGTCATTGCTGGTTCCCACTTTGTCAGTTAGTCAACATGTCAGTTACTTTTGGTAATGACCTTCAACACTGAAGGTCATTGCCGACTCCCACTTTGTCAATTGCTCAACATGTCAGTTACCTGATGAACTGATGTTGAAGGTCATTGCTGGCTCCCACTTTGTCAGTTGGCCAAATATGTCACTTATCTGCTGAACTGATATTGAAAGTCATTGCCGTCTCCCACTTTGTCAGCTGGTCAATATCTCAGTGTCGGCTGTCAGGGTCAATTCTACTAAATAATCACCATGTACCTGCTACTGTGTGAGAAACAAAAACATCTTACCACCTCCTACTGTGTGATAAGATTAAACCACTACTACAACTGGCCAGCATTGAAAACAATCCCGAGTACTCGAGCTTACACGCTATGGACAGTATAAACACAGCATAAAAAAATATAAAAAGATTCCCTGATGAAGTGACACTGACAGCAAGTGTAGCAATGCATGCAATTCACTTCAAACTGGAGACACCGTTATCCATTCTGTCCTATGAGGGGCCATTCAAATAGAACATCACGCTAATCTTGTCAAAATTAGACACCCACCCATCTACCCCTTATCATCATCAATGGGTGCCGTATTCTCGAAGAAGTTTGGCTGCAATGGGCCTCCATCTCTTCCTGTCATTCGTTCCTCTCACGCATTCCGCATAGCTCATTGCTGTCCACTCAGTGATGTTGTCCATCCATGTTGTTCTCCTTCTCCCTCTTGGTCTTTTCCCTTCTATCTTCCCTTCCAGTATTCTTCTCTGTGATTCCTGGTGTCGTATCATGTGGCCAAAGTATTTAATTTTTCTGTTTTTGATCGTTTGTATTATCTGTCTCTTTATTTTCATTCTTGTTAGGACCTCCACATTGCTTATCATTGCTGTCCATGGAATTTTTAACATTCTTCTGTATTGCCACATTTCAAATGCCTCGAGCTTTGTTGTTATTGCTTTCTTCAAAGTCCATGTCTCGCAGCAATATAAAAGTGTAGACCACACATAGCATTTTAGCAGTCGGAGTCTTGTTTTTATATTTATGTCTCTAGATGTTAGTACTTTCTGCATCTTTAGAAATGTTGTTTTGGCAATGTTTATTCTCCATTTAATCTCTCTCTCACATCCGCCATCACTAGTTATTAAATGGCCCAGATACACAAATGACTCTACCTGCTCCAAGATTACACCATTAACTTTTATATCTGCTCTTGGTTTGTATTCCTTTCTGCTGACAACCATGGATTTTGTCTTCTTTACATTCATACCCCTTATAACGCTCCGTAATGCTAGACCATATGCCACATAACGCTTGGATCTACACCCCCCCCCCCGCCCTAAGCGCTATAACTTACGTAATACATGAATGACCCCTAAGTTAAAGTAGTATTACACCTGATTAATTGGGTCATTTGGGGTCTTCTGTACCAGCACTCGCCTAGGGTCGACTACAATAAACATATCGCACATGCTGGTTGGCTCAAGATCAAGATTTGGATACCGTGTAATGCAACTGAGAGGGATATTGAATCATGGCACAGGGAACACTGTATCAAAATAAGACACCACTATAAAGCTAATATGAATGAACACCATCACAAGTCGGTGCCCAGCCGGATATGACGTCAGAGGTTGTTGCTAAGACGCTAAGCCACGCCCATTCACTCGTCTCATATGAGTAGCGCCACCTGGCGCACTCGGCGACTGTCGGACAATACATCGCTTCCGAGATACCATCATGGGTGTCCACCCAGCTCTACTTAATTTAAATGCCGAAGGATGTGAGTTAACCACACTGCAGCAGTGTGCAGTGGCATACAGCATCGTACCAATGTTATGATCCAGGCTGCTACTTGAAGAGACGCGACCAGACGGGATGGCCGAATTAGTTAGAGCGTCCATCTCCAGTGTTGGTAGATCGTCGGTTCGAACCCTGGTCGAGACAAACCAATGACTTAAAAATTGATATTTGTTGCTACCTAGCCTGGCGCTCAGCATTATTAGGATAGGGCAAGGACTGGTTGGCTCAGTGTCAGGATATTGTGACTGGGTGGGATATCAGGTCATGGTGCTGGTGGCCTGGTCTTCCAGTGGGGCAGCACTATAAAGTCGCCATGAGTGCGCACTGTCACAAGTCGGTACCCTGTCCTGATATGACCTTAGATGTTGCTAGGAAGTAAAACAACAACAAACAAACAACAAAATTTGAAGAGACGGGGGGAGGGACACCACTTGAGCTGATATTAGGGTAAAGTTATCTAAAAGATAGGTGTCAAATGTTGGGACACAATTCAGGTGTTTGCAATAGGCGCTATTTTCACTAGATACGCCACTGCTTCAAAGACCCTATAACCCAGTGTTATAGGGTCTTTGACTGCTTGTACAGAATCAGTATTTAAGTTAGATATGTAGAATCTTTAAGCTGACCGTTTAAATATCAATCAATCAATCAAGTATTATGTCTATATTGACGGAATGATGGTGCGACCTTATGACCACAGCCCTACCTTCGGCTTGTCGCGACTGCCTCAGTCCTTGCTCGGGGAGCAGAGCGCACTAACTCCGAAGAAGCGTATTCAGAACAGTTGGTTGGTTGTTGGAGTTTTACATCCTGGCAACCTCTAAGGTCACATCAGGACGGGTACCGACTTGTGACGGGGTGGTCTCATGGTGACTTTATAATGCTGCCTCCCTGTGAAATCAGGCCGCCAGCATCATGAGCCGATATCCCACTTTTTGTTGCTGTAAACATTGGCTATTGGGGGTCGATATCCCACTCAGTCATATTATCCTGACACTGAGCTAACCAGTCCTTGCCCTATCCTAATAATGCCGAGCACGATGCTAGGAAGCGACAAGTATCAATTTTATAACCAGGGGAACCGAAATCCCGACCGTCCGCACGCGAGGTCCGTGCTCTATGGATTCGGCCACCGCGTCCGGTGTTATTCAGAACGAGGCTAAGCAGCGCCATGCCGCTTCTACTTACAAGTCGCCCGGCGCCTGCCCGCCGCGTCCCCAGGGGGAGGCGGGCCGTTTCCATCAGACTCGGCGTGGCGGGCACAGATATAAGCCGCTACTCGTTAGAATCAAGCCAGTGCTTGTGAGTCTTTTTTTTTTTAACCGAGTTGACTTTTTTGGTGGGTCTGTTTTCTCTATTTTTGTTCTTTTCTGGAAATGTTCTGTTGACATTTACAAATGTCATCATTGCGGCTCTTTCTGACATCTGGCCTATTGGCAATGTACTGACGCCCCCCTCCCCCTTTAACCCCTCCCTCAGTCCTCCCTCCCCCACGCCGCCCTCCCTCCCCCCTCCCCCCGCCCACTAAACCCACCCACACTCCCTCTCTCTATATATACACATGAATGAGCCATATTTGGACAGTTAGTCTATGTCCTTATGGCAACTCCCATAGCAAACTTACCTAGCTAAGCAATTCACAACCAGTCTATACAATATCTAAATGATTATGTGAATATTAAAACAACAAACACTATCTACTCCCCTAGTGCCATATAAATACCCATCATCAACTATCTAGCTATAACCGTCCTGATATGACCTTAGATGTTGATAGGACGTAAAACAACAACAAACAAAAACAATCTAGCTATACAACTCACGATACTGTGCACCACATGAAGATTTATTTGAATATTTAAAGAGAGGAACATTCCGTATATTCCCTTATTATCTTTAAAACTATGTAGCAGCTTCTATAGCAGAGGTCTCAAGTTATACATCGCCCAACCATATCATGCATTATGCAAATATAATTTATTTCTAAAAAAAGACCCCTTATTTTTTATCCATTTGCGGTGGTCCTATTTCAGAGTGCAGTCCTGTGAATGTTCAGTCCCAAAGTAAAGTCAAAGTAAAGCTTGTTTTATTTAATGACGCCTCTAGAGCACATTGATTTTCATATCATCGGCTAATGGACGTCAAACATATTGTCATTCTGACATACTTCTTTGGAGGAAACCTCCTGCCGCCACATAGGCTACTCATTCCAATAAGCAGCAAGGGGTCTTTTATATGCACTTTCCCACAGACAGGACAGCACATACCACACACAGCCTTTGATGAACCATTTGTGGACCACTGGTTGGAATGGAAAATAGTTCAAACTGCAAATGGATTCACTGAGCAGGATCGATAGGATGACTGACACCTTCACAGGTGGACACGCTACTGCCTGAGCTACGACCCACTCCCTATGTTCAGCCCTGGTCTACATCGCTGTAGTAGTCAATAATGAGCCCAACGCCCCCACACAGTGGCGGTCTCGTCTACGCTGACCGTTGATGGTCAGAATAATCAGCAGGTGGCAGCATGTTAGCAGAGGTTGTCTCTATGGTGGACTGTTCCACCAATGGCTAGCAGCTATCCCCTCTCTAGGAGGTTATATCTGACCAAAGACCCTATAATACTAAGACGGCTCACTCCCTATCTCTCCCATGGTAATGTAAATTTTGCAGTGCCACCTTGTGGTGGGTTCGATCAGCCCGGCTGCTGGTTGGTGTTTCACATGTAAACATATACAATTATATTATACAGAAGATAGGTAAGTATGAATACACATCAATATGAAATTGCTATGAACAAACACACATCATCATCATCATCATCACACAACTTTCACATTCATATGTACATTTATACATATAATATAGCATCTGTTTAACCAAGAGAACAGCCAGCGCACCAAGTGGTGTGTTTGATCATTTTGATTACACAGTACAGGCTGAGTGAGCCGTCTTAGTATAATAGGGTCTTTGATCTGACCTAGTTAAGCCGTGGCAGGTCACTTCGATTCTGTCCTTGGTGGAATAAACTAGGGGAGGACCCTGAGGTTTGAAGCAACTGCAGGGTCTTCACTTTAGTCCCCAAGTGGAACAGAAATCGGTCCATCACATTCTGTTAGCTGAGGAGGCTTATTAGGCGTGACTAACCCTAGAACCTAAGTGTTCACATCTTAAATAATACAAAACATTAATTAGAGAGACCAGACGGGATGTCAGAATGAGTTGACCGTGTATAAAGTCACCATGAGTGTGCACTGTCACAAGTTGGTACCCGTCCTGATATGACCTTAGATGTTTCCAGGACGTAATACTCCAACAACCAACCAACTATTAATTAGAGAGGTTATAGGAAAGAGTGGGCGAATCCCATGCCCTATAAATCTTCACATATTGCATAACAGGAAAGTATTAGGACAGCGGGTTGGTAAGGGGAAAATATATAGAATAAACATATTATACAATAGAAAGTTATTATAATTGTGTCCACGTATTATAAAATAGAAACGTTATATAATAGAAAGCTATTATAATTGTGTCCATATATTATATAATAGAAATGTATTAAATATTGGAAAGCGATTATACTTTTGTCCACATATTATTTATATAACGTCTTTATATATCACATTATCTAATAGAAGCATATTAGGTGGGTGGGATAAAAATGCGATGTTCTATACCACCCCAAGACTAGTACAGAACAAATATGACTTGGCGAGTGCAGATAGTTGCCGTCTTTCCACGATGCTCGGGAGGGGTAAAATGAGCACAGGCATACGGTAAACAGAGTGAGCACTATATGTCAGTCAGTAAGGGGGAGAGGGAGGGGCGAGGGGGGGGAGTGGGGAGTGGGTGGCAGTGGGAGGAGAGGGAGGGTGGAAGGGAAGGGAGGGAGCAGGGAGGGAGAGGGGGTAAAGGTGGGAAGGAGAGGGAGATGAAGAGGAAGAGGGAGAGGAAGAGGGAGAGGAAGAGGGATAGGGATAGGGATAGGGAGAGGGAGGGGGGTGGAGGGAGGGGGACAGGGACGGAGAGGGAGGCAGAGGGAGGGAGCGGGAAGTAGGGTTGGAGAGAGATGGAGATGGAAGTGTTGGAAGGAGTGGGAGGGGCTGGGTGATGGAAGTGTTGGAAGGAGTGGGAGGGCTTGGGTGGATGACTGCTATGGCGTGTACATAATTAATCCACCCCAGAGCTCTCGATGCTTGATAACACCAGTTCCCAGGGATGCTTTCTCAACCCGTTCCCTCTCACCCCTCCCCCTCCCCACCCCAACAATACAAAAACCTCCGCCTTCTCCCGTCACAGAGGTCAGAGGTCAAAGTGGCGCGCCATTGGTATAAATCGTCGTGGCGACCTGACAGAACATATCTATCAAGTCCAGCAGACAATTGCATCCTAACACTGCCCCGGGTTTTTAACCGGAAGTGGTGGTGGCGCCCGGTGGTTGTCGTATAACTCAATGTCCTTAAGTAGAGAGGACTATAGAAGGGGATACTATAGTAACAGGATTTAAACAAATAAAAGAAAACACCCCAAAACCACCTTCACTTCAGAGCTAAACCGCCCCCCTTTTCAGACTTTCCAAGAAAGGACCTTTCTGGGTATTCACTATGTGGTGTTAGTAGGATGGGAGGAGGGGAGTAGGAGAGTAGGGGAGTAGGGGAAGGAAGTAAGGGAGGAGGGGTGGAAGAGGGCGAGGAGAAGAAGAAAATGTGGAGAAAAGGAAGAGGAGGATTAGAATTTGGAGGAGCGGAGAGGAGGGAAGAAGTGGGGGAGGAGTTGGGGAGGAGGAGGAGGAGGGAGGAGGAAGGAAGAGGAGGAGGAGGAGTTGAAGGAAATGGGAGGAGGAGGGGGTAGGGGGGGGAGGGGAGGAGGGAGGACGGGGGGGAAGAAGTCGGAGGGGGG
The DNA here is from genome assembly GCA_030323885.1 of Branchipolynoe longqiensis. Taxonomy (NCBI): domain Eukaryota; kingdom Metazoa; phylum Annelida; class Polychaeta; order Phyllodocida; family Polynoidae; genus Branchipolynoe; species Branchipolynoe longqiensis. The sequence continues at coordinate 91,784,247 of CM059189.1, forward strand.
GAAAAACGAGGAAGGGGAGGAGGAGACGAGTGGGAGGAGGGGGGGGAGGAGGAGCGGAGCAGGTGAGGAGCGAAGGAGGAGCGGAGAGAGGAGAGGAAGAGGGGGAGAGGAGGAAGGAGGAGGGAAGGCGGAGGAGGGGGAGGGGAGGAGGGAGGAGGGAGGGAGAGGGGAGAGGAGGGGAGGAGGAGGGAGGAGGAGTGAGGAGGTGGAGGAGGGGAGGAGGAGGAGGGGTGAGGAGGGGAGGGAGGAGGAGGGAGGGAGGGGGGGGAGGGGAGGAGGGGGAGGGGGGGGAAGGGGAGGGGGAGGGGGAGAGGGAAAGGGGAGGGGGAGGGGGAGGGGGAGGAGGAAGAGGAGCAGGAGGAGAGGGAGGGCGACAGAAGTGAGCAAATGGAATTGTACTGAATTGAATGCACCTCCCTTCCCTATGTGTACATGTGGGCGTGCGTAGATTGATTGCAATAGACAGCCTTCTCTGGGAACGTTTGGTGAAGAATATAAATATTTCACTAATTATTTGGAGATACAGGACAGTGATGCGTGTAATATGAAGATGTTTATCAGAATGACCTCACACTAGGAACAAGCAATAAAATCTGGGTTGTACGGTATCGGGCCTATCTATTGACATTGCTGTCTTGATTTTGTTGATAGCTAATATATGTGGGGTCTTATATCCTAGAAACATCTGAAATCATGTCAGGTAAGGATATGAGCTGATTTATGTTTGTTTGTTGGTTCTGTTCGGGTTTTACATCGTGGCAGCATCTAAGGTTAGGTCAAGACGGGTATCAACTTGTGACAGTGCACGCTCATGGCAACTTTATAGTGCTGCCCCACTGGGAGACCCAGCCACCAGCACCGTGACCTTCAATCTTTATTAACTCATTGGTTTGACTCGACCAGGATTCGAACCCGTGGGTTCGAATCCCAGGATCTACCAAAACGGGAGACGGACGCTCAACTCATTCGGCAATCTCCGCCTGGTCCCGAAAGATTAGTAAAAATGGGTCCAGTTGCCGTTCAGTGGCGCCCCCTGGTGCATGATCGGAACATCGAAGCTTGAGATCCGGTCTCACATCGGATATCAGATGCTATCAGACCAGTCACGTGACAATCCGACGCAGCGGCGCCAAAAACGACATTAGATCGCCCAGTTAACTCTTGCACCAAATATCGCCCATTCATCCCCCCCTCCGCCCCTTTTCGACATTTCACCTAATATGGCCCGCGCTGGTGGGTTTTCAGCCTTGACTGTTGACAGCGTGCGCTGAAATGCATCACCGGATTGGCCGATTTGACAGCTTTGGTGACCCCTTTGACCTTTTAGCCCGACGCCCGTCGCCAGTGCGACGTGCGCCTAGGCGCGAGCATGGGTGTGGGCGCGGGCGCGGGCGCGGGCGCGGGCGCGGGCGCGGGCGCGGGCGCGGGCGCGGGCGCGGACCGAATCTGCGGCGCGGCGGTGGTCGGCGACTGCTCAAGGCCACTTCCTGCTTGTTGTGCTTGCTCCACCCACCCACCACCTACACACCACCTCCACCACCGCCATCACCTCCACCACCACCATCACCTCCACCCCCACCTACCCACCATCACCTCCACCCCCACCTACCCACGATCACCACCACCACCGCATCGCATCGCCCCCTGGTGGCGAGAGGGGAAGCTAACCACACACATTATCCAGTCTCAATGACTGGTTGAAACCGCGTTACCCTCTGCCGGCGACCGGAAGTGCGGACACATCCAAATCATGGGGCACTGCAAGCAGTGTAGCCAGCAATATTGTACCATAAGAATATTCATGAACAGTCTGGTCCGGAGCAGAGTGTACGCTAATCTCCCCAAATTTATACACATATATACTTTTAAAAAGCTACATATATATATGCACACACATACATACATACATACATACATACATGTATACACACATACATCCATACATGTATACACACACAATGCTTTTACAAACGGGAGGATAATTATTTGCTATGCTTATCGTTATTATTATATGTAATCTTTGATCAGGCAATGGTCTCCGACCCTCATTTACTGCAGAAGCTCCCACTTCAGCGTCCTCTGACGGTCGATTCGGCTATTAGGATTATATGTGTGTATATATATATATATATATATATATATATACTATACATGTAACGTATGCATTCATATAGGTTTATTTTTTTAATTGTCGATACTAGCGAGTTGCTGAATTGTGCGCGTGGTAGAAACGGATATGAGATGCTGACCTTGAGAGTATGCCATGACCTTGGAGACATCCGGTGACCTTTCCACCAGAGGAGCCCCAGACGCCGCCTCCTCCTTAATCACCCTAGACTGGAAGCACCCTCCAGCAGGGGCGTGGTTAGGAGGAGAGAAGGGCGGGCAGTTTGTGAGGGTGGGGTGGGGATGATGGTGTGTGCATGTAGTTGGGTGAATGTAGGTGTGCATGGGTGTTGGTGGGTGAGTATGGATGAGTGTGGGTGGGGGGAGTATGTGTGTGTGTGTGGGGGGTGAGTATAGGTGTGTGTTGGTGTGTGTGCGTGTTGGTGTGTGTTAGTGAGTGTGGGTGTACATGTGTGTGTGGGTGGGTGAGTGGGTGTGTTGGTGAGTGTGGGTGTGTGGGTGGTGTGTGGGTGTGTTGGTGAGTGTGGGTGTGTTGGTGAGTGTGGGTGTGTGGGTGGTGTGTGGTGTGTGTGTGGGTGTGTGCGTTGGTGAGTTTGGGTGTGTGTGGTGTGTGTTGGTGAATGTGTGGGTGTGTGGTGTGTGGGTGTTAGTGTGTGTGTTGGTGTGTGTTAGTGAGTGTGGGTGTACATGTGTGTCGGTGTGTGTGGGTGAGTGTGTGTGTTGGTGGGTGTGTGGGAGTGTGCGGTGTGCGGTGTGTAGGTGGGGGGTGTGGTGTGGGTGTGTGTGGGTGTGGGTGTGGGGGAAAGACAAAGTCTTGGCAGCCGTCAGTGTGGCGCCGGTACCAGGATGCCTGTGTTCACAACGCCTCGATTCAAACATCGGCAGATAAATATATATATATATATATCCAGTAGGCATAGAGAGGAATACTTATTTATGTAATGAAGTGAGAATGTTTACAGTGAGGTTGGGTGGCTGGTTGTTGGAGTTGTATGTCCTGGCAAGATCTAAGGTCATATCAGGACAGGCACTGACTTGTCACAGTGCACTCTCATGGCGATTTTATAGTGCTGCCCCCCCCCCCCCCCCCCCCTTGGATACTAGACCGCCAGCATGACCCGATATCCGACTCAAGTCACATTATCCTGACATTGAGCCAAGCAGTCCTTGCCCTATCCTAATAATGCCGAGTGCCTGGCTAGGAAACGACAATAATAGATTTTTAAGTCACTGGTTTGACTCAACCGAGGTCCGAACCCATGGAATCCATGAGTTAGAATCTATCAAAGCCACGATCTACCAAAACGGGAGATGGATGCACGACTCATTCAATCATCTCATTATTACTGTTATTACAGGTAAAACAACAGGTAAACCAACAGGTAAACCAACAGGTAAAACAACATGTAAAGGCCACTTCAAACAACAGGTAATACGATAGGTGAGACGACAGGTAAGGCAACACGTCAGACGACAGGTGAGGCGACAGGTGAGGCGACAGGTGAGAGGACAGACAGACTGATTGCTTGTATCCCTAGCCGCTATTGCTCCCCTCCCACCTCCCGTCTGTGTGACCTTGATTCGTCCATGTGACCTTGACACCGGGTTGACATGATGAAGGGTCTCGGACCGGGTATGTCCTTGGTAATGCTATACAGCTTGGTTGTGTTTTTATACGCTAGCAACATCTTAGGTCATATCAGGATGAGCACTGACTTGTGCCAGTGCGCACTCAAGGCAACTGTATAATGCTGATCCACTGAGAGACCAGGCTGCCGGCACCATGACCAACCCCATATCCCATTCAGTCACATTATCCTGCCACTTAGCCAACCAATCCTTGCCCCATCCTAATAATCCCAAGTGCCTGGCTAGGAAGTGACAAGTATAAATTTCTACGTCACACAGTTCGAAGCTGTGCATTCGAATCCAATGATCTACCAAAACGGGAGTCGGACGCTCAACTCATTCGGCCATCCCGTCTGGTGGGTTTATATGTAGAGATGGCAGTTGAGGATATGTACTATATTATATATATATATATAAATATGGATATATAACACATAGGCCTATATAGTAGGCAGCGTCACTACATTGGTCTCTGAAGGCCCGGTCACATACACGTTACCTTAGTGGACATAGTTGAATGTAGTGGAGGCTAACGTAGTTCAACGTAGTTCAACGTCTTGGCATCTGTACTTCTCCATGATGAGAACGTGATAAGAACGTGTAATAGCCCTATCACATTACGACGCTTCTCGGCAACGCGTGTCAACGTATGTGATTTTTTGGCGCAACGTCGGGATACGTCAGGAAGCGTTACACTCGTGTTACGTGCGCGTTACGCACGCATTGGTATTCGTTGATGAATGGCGACGGTCGGCCAGGGTTGGCAGTGTGTGTCAGGGGATCGGCGAAGTTTTGTGCTTGCACAAAACTTTCGACGTGCGATGACGCGCGGGTGCTATCATTATGACGATGTTAGGGGGACGTCGAGATACGTTGCATGCGCTGGAATAACTTTATGCGAACGGTAAGCACACGCCGCGCGCGCGTGAGGCTTGTTGCGCCAAACTCTTGCTTTTTTGTTTGTTGTTTTACATCCTATCAACATCTCAGGTCATATCTGGATGGCGCGCCAAACTTTTTGTTTTTTTCTCACAATGGCGGCCGCACACTACACAATACGTTGCACTGACACCGAAAAGTTTGACTTGTCTCGACAATTAAAAGTGATTTTGCGCGTTGGTGGTGCGCCGGCGAGAAACGTTATAATGTGACAGGCCCATAAGGGCCGTGAGTTCCGATTTAAGCTTTGGACATGTTCAAAAGAGAAGTACGTTTGAGGCAGACGTAGCCTCAGTAATGATAACATACTCTAGCATACTCTAGAATACTTCTTAATGTACTCTAGTGTATTCTAGCAAACCCTAGCATACTTTGACCCGCACAAAACCTTGGCTGTTCTAGCGTGGTCACATAGCCTTTAGTGGACGAAATTGAACATCGTTGAACAGAGTGGAGGGTAACATAGTTCAATGTAGTTCAATGTAGTTCAACATAGTTCGACGTACCAGGATATGTACCATAACATACCGGGATCCGTACCATAAAGTATTTATCCGTATCATTAGGTGGGTGATCAACCAAAACCTGCCGTACCTTAACGTGGTTTAACATAGTGATAGCACGTTTGACCCATGTTAATCTGTCTTACGTTTAACTACGTTCAACTACGTTCACTGACGTGTATGTGACCGGGGCTTCAGTGAGGTGAAGGTTAGTTGTACATATGCAGGTAGTTAGTTACCTGTCCGCATGTACCAGAAGGAATCAGTCAAAGTAATGCCAGTTCAAATTGCCATTGTGGCGGGAACTGTCTCCACCTGGAGGAAGGAAGGTGCCAGCCCAGGGGGAGCTGAGGGGAGGAAGGTCATCGTGCCGCCCTGCCTGAAAGGCGGGAGGGCTCCTCCAGGGCCTGCTGATGGGACCTGAAGGTCAATGTACACATGGAGTCCAGGGGGACATCACTGCCATTACCGGTGAGTGAAGGCGACCCCCCCCCCCCTCCAACCCCCCGCCACTAACCGCCTGCCCGCCCGCACTATACCGCCCGCCTGCCCGCCCGACCGACACTGCCTGCCCGCCCACCCGCCCGACCGCACACACAACACTACACACCCACACGACACTGCCCGCCCACACGACACCGCCTTCCCGCCCACACGATACCGCCCGCCCACACGACACAACCTTCCCGCCCGAACACACGACACAGCCTTCCCGCCCACATGACACCGCCCGCCGGCCTACACAACACCACTATCAGCCCGCCCACACATCAATGTCCAACCCGCCCATGCGATACCGCCAGCCCTCCCACACAACACCGCTCACCCACACAACACCACCTGCCCACATGACACCACCAGCCCGCCCACATGACACCACCCGCCCGCCCACATGACACCGCCCGCCGGCCTACACAACACCACTATCCACCCGCCCACACATCAATGTCCAACCCGCCCATGCGATCCGGCCAGCCCTCCCACACAACACCGCTCACCCACACAACACCACCCGCCCACATGACACCACCAGCCCGCCCACATGACACCATCAGCCCGCCCACAAGACACCACCTTCCCGCCCAATTATATTCAGAGGGACGATCAGAAGCTCCTTACCTCCGACCAGAGATGAGTGGATAAGATGAGATGAGTGGATAAGAAATCCCTCACAAGCTGATCATTGAGAGACGGAGTGACTGCATGTACCACGTGGTACAGTAGTAGCAGCATCAAACCCCCCTCCCCCCCACCACCCCTATGTCATCGCTGTCACTCTTCGCAGCTTTCAAAACCTGGCAGCTGCACCACCTTCGCTCCCTGGTGGCAACCGGCAACACTAGCCGCAACTAGCAGAAACACTTCTCATCCCATCCCCATCCTCACCCCTATCCCCAACCCTCCACCCCTTCCCATGACCGCCCCCCCCCTCCCCTACACACACACACACACACATAGTAAGCACCTGTACAAATCAGAACCAACTCCCTGCGACATCACACTGATTGTTGGTGGCCTTACATCCTAGCTACATCTAATGTCATATCGGGACAGGTATCGACTTGTGACAGTACATACTCATGACGACCACATAGTGCTGTCCAACTGGGATACCACGCTGCCAGCACCATGACTTCATCGGTCCGTATTCGTGCTTTTTAACATTTTTATATGGATGCGTGTGTTCCCGATTAGGATATCGTGAAAGAACTGTAATTACCATGCACGTGTGATACCCAGCAATTGGTCAGTTCACCCAAGGTTTGTTGGCGTAGTTTACCGGACTGGAGAACCGGACACTGTCAGGTACTGTACGGTGATGTCCGGTACATGTCCGGTACCCATCTGGCGGTGTCCGGCACAAGTTTTGAACATGCACAAAACTTCTACCGGACACCGCCGGACTGACGTGTCCGGTTGGTGTCCGGTATTCCGGTACCCATCCATACATGTCCGGTACCCATCCGTTGGTGTCCGTTTTGTCCGGTACATGTCCGGTACCCATCCGTTACGTGTCTGGTTCTCGTCCGGGACTCGTCCGGTACATGTACGGTACTTGTCTGGTCGCCCGGCACCAATTGACCCAATTCTGCTCCATTTCGATACATTTTGTCACCGGAAAGCACTGGACTAGACAATTCTTTGTCCGGTGGTCTCCGGTGCTCAGTCCGGTGAGGTGTGACAATGGCTTTAGACCAGAACAGGGACTGCAAGATCAACTTGTCCCTGGTAGGTGTGGAACTATTTTCACAGAACGGTAAACAGCGACGAAAGGAGGAGACCCAACCAGCTCTTACATAGCCATAGGCTCGTCCTTCTTCATTGAGCATACATTTTCAGTGCAATTCTCGCATTCTTTACTCTACTGATGTGTGATTCCATCCACACAGTATGCCGTACACAAATGTAACAAAATGGAAAACATGTACATAGAATACAAATAATTCCATATGTCCGACTGCGAAAACAATTTACGTAGACGGCAAACTGGATTGCTCCATGTAGCGATTGATGCAAACGCAGACCCGAGCGTGCCATTTCCAAAACAAACAGCAAAAAGTTGTCGCATACCTTGTATGTATTGGCATACTTCATACAGCATATGTCGAATCATAGCTTTTACTTAATACACCCCACCGCGCCAATTAAGCGGGAAAGTACCCGAATAGAGTGGTTCCAGATTCTGCCGATAGATGACACTAGCTTAACTGGTGGGGGTGTATTTAAAGTTGCATAGTCCGATGGCTTTCGAATTTTTGCATCATTTTTTAGATAAATATATCAGTTAACTATTCTAACCTACTATTCATTATTCCGGAGTCATTTTGATGGAAAATGGCTAGTTTTGGAGCAATATGAATTGAAAGAACCCAAAATCATTTCGGCAAGCTTGTCAAAAGTCTTGTTGTTGTGGCCTAAATTCACATCTCACGATGGTCATGTGATGAGGAATGACCCATTAATGTGTAGGTAGTGTGGAACCTGACGAATGCCATATATGGTACTGGGAATGAGAGTAGGACTAATAAGGTCATGAGATTGACCTAATTGGTTAGTGGTCTCCCTGCCTAATGTCTGTCTCAAAGTAGGTGCCCAAAGGAATGGGGGTAATAAATTCACTGATTATGCTGTATAATCTGCCCCAAAGCCTTAGTTAATTCCCCCGCCCCTAAGTTGGATATATAGAAAGAAATGTGTGTATTTGCTTTGGTTTTGAAAACAATATGTTTCATCGGACCATGCAACTTTAATGTCCAGTACCACACACACACCGGACGCCTTCAGGTGTGAGGTATGTCTCACAGCCACCCCGGAACCAGTTCATCTTCTCTCACTGGCACCTCGCCTCCGCCTATAAGGCGCCAGCTACTCTCGAAGACACCAGGCACCAGCTGAAATATCGGGCCACACCGGAAGTGGTTAATTGAAACGCCGCGACGTGGCGGGCAATTGCGCTGTACAACGCTTGTGACGTCATTGCGACATTACGTAGACATTACGTCGGAGGCGTCCCAGAACTCGAGTACGTGGGTCCAGGTCTCAAATCGATCTCATCACAATTAATCAGTATCCAGGGCTGGGCCTCGGCTGTGCCTCAGCTAGGCTTCGGCTAGGCCTCGGATAGGTCTTGGCTAGGTCTCGGCTGTGCCTAAGCTAGGCCTCGTCTAGGCCTCTACTAGGCCTCGGCTAGGCTTCAACTAAGCCTAATCCACGCCTAGTATATACCTAATCCAGACAGAAGTTCTCCCCAGTGATCAACACTGGAATCAATAGACCTTATTTGGACACTGTGATGAACGTAACACACAGAGGTCAATACTCCTTCCTCCCTCCCCCCCCCCCCCACATTACTCCTCTATTACTCCTCCTTTCCCCAATCCCTCTACCGTCCCTCTCCATTCCTCCTACTCCTCCATCATCCTCCTCCTTCTTCCTCCTCCGTCCTCCTCCTCCTCTGCTCTTTCCTCCGATATCCCACACAGCCACACTGAGCCAACCAGTCCTTGTCCTATCCTATTAATGCCGAGTGCCAGGCTAGGTAGCGACAGGTATCATCAATTTTATAAGTAATTGGTTTGCCTCGCCTGGAATTCGAACTCCCGACCTTCCGCAAGGGAGGCATGCGCTCTACCGATTCGGCCACCCCGTTCGGTTGTGTTGGAACTAATCAGATCATGAACATGTTATGGGCCCTTTTATTGCTGTTGTAAATATAGATTACTAATTGAATAAATTCAAAATAAAGTTTGTTGTCAGCACCATGGCACTGGTATTTTTGCCATGTAACAATACAGTTCTAATCCGGTGTGATGACACTGCATACCTGCCAACTTTTGTTAAACGAAAATCCTAATAATAGAAATCCATCCGAGCGAAGCGAGGCGCGCAAGCGTTCTAGGGGGGTCCGGGGGCATGCCCCCCAGAAAAATTTGAAAAATACATAAAAAATGGTGCATTCTGGTGCATTTTCAGAGACATTTTAGACATTTTAATCTGAGCTGCCAAAAAGCGGAATAATATGTTTATAATTCGTAGGGCGGAATGAGAATAAAAAAATTGTAATTATTCCGCCAAAATCGTAATAGTTGGCAGGTATGACACTGGTCAACAACCGGTGAAGGCGAGGTGGGCCGAAGGTGGCGCCACCGGTATACTCTTGGGTCTTACAGAGTATAGCAATATGATAATAATTCCCTTCCGGGTCTTTATACTCGCATAATATCTTATACATCACATATATATATATATATATATCTAGCCTGATATTGCCAGCGGGAGCTAGTACATGGGGCTTTTGATACAAATGCAGTCTGCAAAGATATTACCACGCTTCCACAAACCCCGTTACCATGGCAACGACGGCCTACTGAAAACCACCCAGGAGGTACACATTGGGAGACATTGACAACCTAATTGCAGACGGACCGTTAGGTTCTCAACTCTTAATTGTGTACGTCTATATTTAGTTACTCTTAACTTACCACTAGTGAGGTAACACCTATGCTGATTGTTGGGGGTTTTACATCCTAGCAACATCTAATGTCATATCCGGACAGGTACCAACTTGTGACAATTGGAAACACTAGCTCTCAGACTGCCAACTATTACACGGCTGAATTTTACCGGACAGTCGGCACTCGGATGTAGTCGGAACAATAGACCCCGCCAGTTAAGCTGGAAAGTACCCGACTAGAGTGGTTCCAGATTCTGCTGACAGATGTCACTAGCATAATTAGACAGGTGTAATATGTGAAGAGAGCGGTGGTGAAAAATACACCATATTTGTCTTTATATATATATATATATATTACAAGTAGAGCTTGAATCCTGTTGCAATATGAATATCTGGATATAATCAGGCATTTTATTATTTTTCTAGGCATTCTTTACGGAGATATAGCATGTGAAATCATAGGCACTCGGGGGATGTACCCGAATAGAGTGGTTCCAGATTCTGCCGACAGATGTCACTAGCTTAACTGGCTGGTTCCTTTGGGTGCAGCAAACCTGGTCAGAGCCTCTCATTACATATATATATATATATATATATATATATATATATATATATATATATATATATATTTATATATATATATGCAGCGGTATACAATATAATAATAATAACAATAATAAAGTAGTTCCCTTGCGCGCCTTTATACTCGCATAAAGCTGAGATTCCTTACACGCGGTATGCGGTCTGCGAATGCGAATGCGGCAAAAAATCGAAACGCCTTGAAGTCAATGGGGTGCAACCCTTACACGCGGTATGCGAATGCGAATGCGACAACTCGATCGGTCCCTGTAGCGATCGGTCCGGCATGCGGCATGCGACACGGGGGTGCGAATAGAAAAGCATCAGTCGCATTTGTCCATTGATATAAGGCTGGAGGAGGCGACTGATAATTACGGACAGTCAGGACAAGGTAGAGCGCGGACCTGTTAGGAAGCAGTCTCCAATAAAGGTAGGAACCCCCACGAGTAGAAATAGCACACATAAAGACAAAATAATGGTGCTGCGAATAGAAAAGCATCAGTCGCATTTGTCCATTGATATAAGGCTGGAGGAGGCGACTGATAATTACGGACAGCTGGTCTTCATGAGAAATATGAAGCAGTCTTCATATTTGGGACGGTCCTAACATCCTTCAAAGCAAGCTAAACTGAGCCATGTTTGGACCGTCCCATTCTTCATATTTCTCATGAAGACTGCTTCCTAACAGGTCCGCCGCATAGACCTACATGTTTGCACCGTCCCATTCTTCATATTTCTCATGAAGACTGGTTCCTAACAGGTCCGCGCATAAACCTACATGTTTGCACCGTCCCATTCTTCATATTTCTCATTTCTGTGTTTATGTGTGGTGACAGAAAGAATGAAAGGCACATGGGTGCACACTTTTATATGCTGCTTACCGCATGCCGCACGCCGCATGCCGTGTGTAAGGAATCTTCCCATTCGCATACCGCATGCCGCTTGCCGCATGCCGCTTACCGTGTGTAAGGAATCCTAGCTTTATACATTATACATCACATATATATATGACACTGCATAGGGCAGGGAATCAGCTACAACACCCCGCTTCGGCGCTCACTCACCCCCCCCCCCCCCACATAGCTCCCCCCCCCCCTCCACCCACCCAACTACATCCAGTAACCATGGTGACACCATTTTTAGTCCGCTGACTCGCTGTCTAATTAGAGGCGTCTGTCAAGGGACGCGCCTAACTGCCACTGGGCAACCGGGAGTGTGACGTCAACTGACGTCACATGACGCTGGCAGAGATCTTGTTGCAGACAGCGGAGCTTGGCTTACCACTGATTAGGCACACAGTTGTCAGTGACAGCGGGAACTGTCAGTGACAGCGGCAGCTGTCAACAAGCCTCGTGCAAAATGTAGCTATTGCAGGTGTCACACTGCAGTGCGTCTCGCTCTGCTGGTTACCCACACCAACATCCTGTTTGCTCGGCTTGAATAACAACTGGGTTATCGCTCTTTTATGCATAAAATAGGTCAGCCTTAGAAAATATATAAATAAATGAAACATCAGAAAAGAATCCATTAACCATGATCAACTTCCTGTTTGCTATTCTTCACAGGATGGGGGGAATGTTGATTGGTTGGTTGTTGGAGTTTTACGTCCTGGCAACATCTAAGGTCATATCAGGATGGGTACCGACTTGTGACAGTGTTCATTCATGGTCACTTTATATTGCTGCCCCACTGGGAGACCAGACCACCAGCACCATGACCAGATTTCCCTGTCAGTCACATTATCCTGATACTGAGCACAACCAGTCCTTGCCCTATCCTAATAATGCCGAGTGCCTGGCTATGAAGCGACAAGTATCAATGTGTAAATCATTGGTCTCACTAGACCAGGGATCGAACCTGTGGGTTCGAATCCGAAATCTACCAAAAGGGGAGATGGTCGCTCAACTCATTCGACCACCCCGTCTGGTTGATAGCGAATGTGTGTGTTGGAGGGGGTGGTGGGGGGCGGGAGGTAGAACCAGGTGAATGAACTATAATATTTATAGATACATCCTTGAAATGAGGTCAAATGGAAGACTAGGCTTTCAAATGTGCTACATTACTTGAGTTGTTAGTTGGAGGCGCGAGCAGCTCACACGGCTCGGTCTCTTCTCCGAGCACCTCAGAACAAACCCGGCCCGCCTTGTCCCAACAAGCACGGCCGCGTTACTAT
>CM059189.1:91797649-91875414 GCA_030323885.1 Branchipolynoe longqiensis
ACACACTCGCCAGATGGACTATTATTATACTCAAGTTGGCTGGCATAGACACGGAACGCTATGCTTCGCATTCCACAAGGGGCGCTATGGTCTCCAAAGCAAGAAAGAGAAAGTTTAGGAAATCTCAGAAAAGGCGATGAACCTGAACACATAACACCGCCGGCCTGGGATGACGGCACAAGCGTTTGATACTATAAACACTACAACAACGGCTCTAGGAGCAACAAGCGGGGGTCGCGCCCCGCGGTCGCGCAGACTCCCCCCCCTATCACCAACTAACAGACTCGCGGTGAGGATGTACTAACACTTTTCGCATTCCTTTTACCATGGCCACACAACTTTATGTTATTCAGTAAATTGAGGATAACAAATGAGGCCTAGTAAATGTCTCCTCCGGCTCGAGTCAAGGCCGAGGCGTTCGCCATCTGCCTTGTCTGTCCGAGGTAGTAAATAGTTATAGTTATAGAAATCTTACTGCCGGTACAGATGATGGATACGCATGTTTTTTCCCGAGGTACAAGCCTCAGGTAATCGTGGACTAGGGCCCACCCGCCACACCCTACCACGATTATTACGTTCGCTTGTGCCAAACGAAAACATCAGATTTCCATCATTAAGCTCGTTTTTATCCTGAATAATTAGGTGAAGATTGCTGAACCCGGATGTTGCTTCCTTCTCCCTAGTCCACGATTACCCGAGGCTTGTACCTCGGGAAAACAAGAGTTATCCATCATCTGTACCCAGGTAAGATTCGTATAACTATACTATATATCTATGTATATATTATTGTTTATATTATGTATATATTATTGTTTATATCATATATATTATATACATATATATATGAGTGTTTACACATATATTGAGTGGTATACGTGCTAAGTTACACCCCTTTTAAATGGATGAAAGATCTCCGCAATTTCGCGGATTTCCGGGATTTTTCCTGTTGCTATAAGTGTATACCAATACGTTGTTCAAACGCTGCATCACTATAAGTGTATAATAATACGTTGTGTTATGCTGCAGCATTATCAGCATATACTAAGCCTAATATGTGGTGCAGATGCCGCAGCATTATCAGCGTATACTACTAATACGTGCTTCAAATGCCACAGCACTACCAGCGTATACCAATATGTAGGAAACACGACTTCCGGGAATTTTCAGCGATTCCCTAACAATGCTAAACCTATGGGAGAATATCAGTATTTCTGCTTTTTTTCCCTGGAGACTACTTTCATCCCTGCTTTTAGCGCTGATTTACTAGAGGGCGCTTTTAACACCCACTAGCCGAGTGCCATCTAAATATAACATAATCGACCATTGAGGTGAATTTACCTACTCTAGAGGTTTATTCACAATTCTGTCACAACATTGCAATATTATTTATTAATACATTAGTTCTATGTTATACTGACAATGCCGGCTTATTATCCTATATTTATCATGATATTCTACAAAGGTGCGTGTGTATTCATGTAATGTTACAATTAACCTTGTATAGTGCTGATTCGTTTATTGCTACATTATTTATGGAACGAACCTATCTAGAGCACTAACCAGGCAGGGTCTGTACTTTATTTTGGTAGATCGTGGGATTCGAACCCACGGTTTCGAATCCTGGCCGAGTGACATCAATGATTTAGAAATTGACACGTGTCACTTCATAGCCATTATTACGATAGGGCAAGGACTGGTTGGCTCAGTGTCGGGATAATGTGACTGAGTGGGATATCAGATCATGGTGCTGGTGGCCTGGTCTCCCAGTGGGGCAGCACTATAAAGTCACCATGAGTGTGCCGTGTCACAAGTCCGTACCCGTCCTGATATGACCGTAGAAGTTGCCAGGACGTAAAACTCCAACAACAAACCAGTTACTGTACTTTATGACATCAACATGTGTTGGTGTTTGATACAAAGACATTTGCCAAAGTGCCATTGATCTGGTGGGTGTAACAAGCTGTGGATGAAACACAAGGTTGTTTGGTGTGTGTTTATTGATTGGCACACCCAGGCGGTGGTGGCGCCCCCTGGGTGGACAGCTTAGAACCAACATCAATCACTGCATCGACGTTATCCATGAACTTGGCACAGAGGCCTATCAGACTATATCTTATACAGGTTTCCCTGTGCTATATGGTGAAACAAATGATTAAGCTTTGACTTGATTTCTTGCTGTAGCAATATTTGCAATTATTTATATACACATATATATATTTTACCTCGGTAAACAGCCTCAGGCTAGGGAGAGGTAAGCACGTCCGGTACCAGCAATTAGCATATACAACTCACGACTGGATAACGTGTCGTTGGGTTGCTCCGGCAAAATTAGTCTACATACAAGCAAATACGCAGTAAGTATAATAAAAACTGTGGTTAGCTTAATTATGATGCATTAGAGCATCAATATGGAAAGTTTAGACTTTCGTTGGTCCAATTTGGACGAGTTATTTGGTTATAAACAACCAAGGATAGAACACTCGAGTGGGTTTCGCGAAGGAACCAAACCGGTCATTAGCGGTTATGTCAACACCCGGGTCACCGTGTGACTATGGGTAGAGATGTGGGTTTCGCCCTATCTCATGTGGAAATTCTCTCGTACTCTAATAGAGAGTAATGTTGGAGATGCTCCTGGGTTTCTTTTATAGACTCCCCTAGACAAAACTTTTTCAGGCGTTTCTCCGAGTTTCGTAGCATTTTCTCCAACTTGTTGACGTAGTAGTCACAGGTGGGAGAAGTGTGCGGAACAGAGGGATGGGCGGGCCGATACACTGGTCCCGACCCCGCGTAAGGTTTGGGCTTGACCCACAACCCACGCACAAATTTAGCTTATTACGCCTGTGTTATAACGGTATAAACACGTTCTCTAACACCAATAGATGTCCAAATGAGTTTGAAACAACCATATTGTGACATATATATATACCGGGACTGACCAAAAATCTTTGTTTCAGCTCCCGATGGCCACGAAGCGGAGTAAGCGCGGTGCAGCAGCAGCCGAGGGGCGTGTTCCGAGTGGAGTGGACGAGGAGTACGACTCCTCACCTGTGTTGTCGGCAGGGCCGTCGACACAGCCCCGGGCGCATATCCTCTCCGACCCGGACGAGGACGCAGTGCCTGATGTGCCTGCGCCTCCAGATTGGGAGGCTCGCTTTGCAAGATTGGAAAGCCACATCTTGACTGCCAAATCGCCTGTGTCTCGGAAGCGGCGTAGGCCGAGTGTCCAAGAGGATTCGTTTGAGGATTTCTTGGACACAGACTCGGCGGTGGAGCTTAAGGCTCCTCCTCCTCCTTCTCCTAAACGGAGGAAGAAGAAGAAACAGGTGATTTCTTCGGGTGATGAATTCACCAAGGAGCGGGCAGAGACTGGTTTTCGCAAAAAGCGGAAGACTAAGTCCAAAAAGAAGAAGAGGAAGAGGAAATATTCTTCTTCTGATTCGTCCACTGAGTCTACTTCTACGGAATCAGACTCAGACACCATATATGAAGGGGTCTATGCGGACATTGGCACTAAAGTGGCTAAGAAGGTGGAGAAGCCAAAGGCTAAGCGGGTTAAAACCACTACGCTTATGCGCGAGACCGTGAATGGTCATTTCCGCACGTTCAAACCGGCGGAGGTTATCTCCAAGTTAGGAGATGAGTTAACAGGCATAAAGGGTGTTCCCAACTCCATCATTAAAGAAATGGATCGGGATGTCAATATGACGGATGACCGTAAGAAGTTTGAGGATGTGTTGCACACAGTGCATAAGGCAGTGTTGGCTACCCTAACAGCTATTGTTCCTGTGGCTAATAGGATGCAGAGTGAAAATAAGTTCTCGTCTTTGGCTAAGACAATGGACAAAGGCATTGCAGTGCTAGCGGCGGCAGGTAATTACCTGTCGTTTCGAAGATATGAAAATGTCTTCAAGTCAGTTTGCACAGATGCTGGCAAAGAAGTGGCTCGCTCTAAGAAGGTTACCGATAATGAGGGGAAGGAGTTTACGCTTTATCTTGCTCCAGAGCCGATTAAAGGGAAACCTTTAGATAACACCAAGATGTTTGGCGGTCAACTACAATACCTCTATAAAGAGGTAGAGACTGCAGCCAAGAGTGGCAAAAACATGGATGGCAAGAAGAAACAGGAAGCTCCTCGTTTCAAAAAGTCACGAGGGGATTTTCGTCCACGACGGTTCACCAGAGGAACCAGACCGAGTTCAAACTTCGGTCAAGGGTTTCGGGGCCGGGGCGCTCGCCCAGGCTGGACCGACAACACCGCACGGCCAATAGGCCGAGGGTTCAACTCGTCGAGACCTTTCCCCAGGGGCGGGTCCAAGTAGAGGTCCAAACACAAACTTTACAAGTCCCTGCAGCCTCTAAAAACACACAAACTGTAAGCAACTTTGTGGCTGGTAATATTAGTAATCATATTTCTGAGTGGCACAAAATTACTAGTGACCAAGAAATTATAGAAATAGTTAGGGGTGTTCAAATTCCCTTTACACAAATTCCTGTACAAAGTATAATACCTTTTCCATATAACATTCAACCAGTTGAACGAGACGCACTAACTAAACAGGTACATAAATTCTTTGAGAAAGGAATTATACAAAAAGTGACACACTGTTCAGGACAGTTTATTTCAAACATTTTCTCGAGACCGAAGCCTAATGGTGATGTTCGAATGATCCTGGATTTAACAATCCTTAATAAAAGGGTGGAATATCGACATTTTAAAATGTTCTCTCTAGATACGGCACGAGATCTGATTACACCAGATGCGTGGATGGCTAGTGTTGATTTACAGGATGCATATTATACGCTTCCCATAATGGAACAATACCGAAAATTTCTTCGATTTATTTGGGATAACCAACTCTATGAGTTTACCTGCATGCCGAATGGCTTAGCTTGTGCGCCACGTTTATTTACTAAATTGCTTAAACCTGTTTTCTCGGTAATGGCGAGGAAGGGTCACATAATGTTTCCATACATAGATGATTCTTTTATTATAGCATCAACACAAATTGGTTGTGTGAATGCAGTTTTGGATTTATGTGCATTACTCACTAAATTGGGGTTTTATGTACATCAACAAAAGTCAGTGTTTAAACCAACAAAACAACTCAAATGTTTAGGGTTTATTCTGGATACACAGTCCCTTACAGTGTCGATAACAGAACAAAAACTAATTAAGTTTATGACTACAGCGACTCAGCTTATTAAGTTATCAAAGCCAAAAATTAGACAGGTTGCTGTTCTTATTGGCATAATGACCTCATATGCACCTGCTGTGTTATATGGGAAGGCCCATATTAAGTCGCTAGAAATAGATAAAAATTTAGCGTTAACACGAACTAAAGGCAATTTTGAGCGAAAGATGTTTATTTCGCAAGAAGGGTTACAGGATATTGGATGGTGGATGCAACATATAGCAAGTTCACCAAATCCAATCCGCATGGCGGAACCTAATACAGTAATTACTACTGATGCTTCGTTAGAAGGTTGGGGAGCTCATCGAGATGGGGTCACAACAGGAGGTAGATGGCTTGATGATGAAAAATCAGACTATATTAATGCACTAGAATTGCGTGCTATTTATCTGGGCTTACGTAGTTTAGTAAAGATAAATAAATCACAGGTTAGAATACTAACTGATAATACTACTGCCATGGCATATATTCGTAACATGGGTGGAACCAAATCAAAGTCTTGCAATCAGTTATCTAAACTGATTTGGAACTGGGCACAGGCTCAACAAGTCTGGCTGACTGTAGCGCATATTCCAGGGTCACAAAATACACTTGCAGATTATAAAAGTAGAAATTTCCATGACCATTTAGAGTGGTCTCTCTCTACACATTTGTTTAACTTCGTTTGTGAAAAATGGGGTACACCTGAAGTTGACTTATTTGCATCACGAAATAATAACAAGTTACCCTGTTATGTTTCTTGGCATCCTGAACCGGATGCTTGGAAAGTAGATGCGTTTGCTATTACCTGGGAAAATAATTATTTTTATATTTTCCCACCATTTAGCATTATCAGCCGAGTAGTGAGAAAAATCGGCTTGGAAGGGACACATGCGATACTGGTGGTGCCCGATTGGGACACGCAACCTTGGCTGCCAGCAGTTTCACAACTGGCAAAAGATCGTATACGATTCCCAAGAAAACTCGGGAATCTGACGCACCACGGACCGCTAGTGGTTCACGGCGACGTGTCAACGACGCCCCTATTGGCATTCCTTTTCTAAGGAAGCAGCTACAGCAATTTGGATTGGACAGAATTACTGAGGATAGGATAGTATCGGATGCCTGGAGGCCAGGAACTGTCAAAATGTATACAACCTATTTAAAGAAATGGGGTGTACATTGTTTGTTAATGAAAGTTAAGCCAACAAATCCAAAGATTTCACAAGTAGCTCGGTTTCTTCGTTCTCTAGAGGATGAAGGACTTTCCTTTGGATCGATTAATGCGGCGAGGTGTGCGTTATCAATTATATTACCTAGAATTGATGGCGAAACAGTTGGAAAACATTATGTTATTTGTTATTTACTTCGTTCAATTTATCAAAGGAATCCTCCAAAACCAAAGTATAGTCGGTTTTGGGATGTTTCTATAGTATTTAAGTTGTTTCAGGCTTGGCCTCACAACTCGTGGTTAGATATAAAACAGTTAGGTTTTAAGGTCGCGGTCCTGTTATTGTTAGTAACCGGACACAGAGGACAGACGATTGTTGCTTTATCCTTAACTGGATTAGAAATAGACAAGCAACAAGCTACGTTTGATTTAGAAAAATTGCTTAAATCGAACACGTTAGGTGACCCTTTATCAACGGTTCACTTAGACTGTTTTCCGAATGATCGGAAATTATGTGTTGTGTCGGCCATACGGGCTTATATATACAAGACAAAGGATTTACGTGCATCACAACAACTATTAGTGAGCTTTATAAAGCCACATAAGGCGATTTCACGAGACACACTTGCCAGATGGACAATTACGGTGTTGAAATTGGCTGGAGTGGATACGAGTAAATACTCTTCCCACTCAACTAGAGGAGCCATGGTCTCCAAGGCACGGGTGCTTGGTATTTCTGTGAAAAGAATACTAGCGCATGCAGGCTGGAAGACGGCTAAGTCGTTTGCAAAACATTATAATAAACGACTAGAAAAGCCTACCGGCGTTGCAAAGCGTCTTCTCGCCAACTAACAAGAATAGGTGAGAACAAAAATTTAGAATGTTATAATAATAAGAAAGAATGATATTAAGGATAAAAATGAATTATGTAAAGGTCTCCCTAGCCTGAGGCTAGCCTGAGGCTGTTTACCGAGGTAAAATAGTATAGTTATACGAGTCTTACCTTGGTACAGATGATGGATAACTGTTGTTTTACCGAGGTATAAGCCTCGGATAGATGTGGGCTAGGGCCCTCCCGCCACACCCTGCCACATCTATTCCGTTGGTGTACCTTTTCGGTAAAGTAATAGTATCCATTGTTTGAAAGTCATTTTTATCCTCAATAAGTAGGTTAAGATTGCTGGTACCGGACGTGCTTACCTCTCCCTAGCCCACATCTATCCGAGGCTTATACCTCGGTAAAACAACAGTTATCCATCATCTGTACCAAGGTAAGACTCGTATAACTATACTATATATCTATGTATTGCATGTGGCCTATATCTGTATTAAATATTGACCCTGTATACAGTGAATATCCTCTTAATATATGTACTGGCGGCCTGGTCTCCCAGTGGGGCAGCACTCTGAGGTTGCCATGAGTGCATACTGTCACAAGTCGGTACCCGTCCTGATATGACCTTAAATGTTGTCAGGACGTAAAGCTCCAACAAACAAACAACCAACCAACCAAGTTTGAAATCGAGTAGCAGACTGACTTAGGCCTGCCCGGTCCGCGGCGTTGCCGGGGCAACAGGGGCAAATCGAGGCAAGTCAGCGATTGGACATAATAACTTAGTGTGTAATGGTAGAATAATAGTGGTAATAATAATAATAAGGAATATATACTCCGCCTACTTATATACGCATAATTAATTATACATCCCATATATACATACATGCACATGCACACACATACACATACATACACACACCTGTACATACATACATTCACATAAAGTTTATTTAATGACACCTCTAGAACACTTGATTTTTATCATCGGCTATTGGATATCAACCATATGGTCATTCTGACATATTTCTGTGTGGAGGAAACCTGCTGCTGCCACATAGGCTACTCTTTCCGATAAGCAGCAAGGGATCTTTTATATGCACTTTCCCACAGACAGGACAGCACATACCACAGCCTTTAATGAACCAGTTGTGGACCACTGGTTGGAACGGAAAATAACCCAGACTGCAAATGGGTGCACTGAGCAGGATTCGATAGGATGACCCAAACCTTCACAGGTGGACGGACACCCTACTGCCTGAGCTACGTCCCAATCGATACATACACATACATACACATGGATACACATGGATACACATATATACACATATATACACATACATACACATACACACCTACGCACATACATATACATACATACGCACATACATACACATACATATACATACATACGCACATACATACATATACATACACATACCTATACACATACATGCGTACATACATACATATGTACATACATACATACATACATACATACATACATACATACATACATACATACATACATACACTTATATGTATACACTGCAGTGCGCCCAGGACCAGCCATATTTAGACCATCCATTGTGCATATCAATTTTCCTGGCACCGATACATTGCAGTTCAGCAAGTACATAACCTACACCTGTAGTTGCTAAGCTCAACTGCACACAGCAGCGATTATACCTGGCGTGCCTGCCTGGCCATTGTTCACCTCTCTACCTGCGTGCCCATTATACACGCTCTCTATATGTCCGAGTGGCCTTCACTAACCTACCGTGCTATATACACATATATGTGCTATATAATTCATTATGTGAATATAAATAACGATGGTGATCAGAGGGTTTGTATTGTAGTAAAACCTCCCTAACCGACCACCGCCACATATCGACCACTCCCCCTGTACCATTGTAGCCATATTCTAACTCCCTAAAATGACCACCAGGTTTGGAAGTGGACAAGTATCAATTTTTAAGTCATTGGTTTGGCTCAACCAGGAATTGACCTTTCGCATGGGAGCCCTACGCCGGGCGTTATAGGCAATCATCTACACTTGGGGTGGAGCGGGACGTAGCTCAGGCGGTAGAGTGTCCACCTGTGAAGTTGTCAGTCATCCTTTCGATCCTGCTCAGTGGACGCATTTGCAGTTTGGTCTATTTACCGTTCCAACCAGTGGTCCACAACTGGTTTAGCAAAGGCTGTGATATGTGCTGTCCTGTGTGTGCGAAAGTGCATATAAACGATCCCTTGCTGCTTATTGGAAAGAGTAGCCTATGTGGCAGCAGTCGAAATATGTCAGAATGACCATATTTGTTTATGTCCACTATCCAATGATAAAAACCAGTGTGCTCTAGATGCGTCGTTAAATAAAACAAACTTTTTTTCTACACTTGGTGTGGGGGGAGATGGGTGGGTGGGGGGCTGGGGGGTAAATATCCAGTTGCAGCTGCAAATTTATTCCACCTGGCGTGTGGTCATTTACAATTGCGACGACTCATTGCATGAACCCATGTATTGGGGCTACACAGAGCGCCAGCTGTCCTGTTGTGTTTACACCGGTCACGTGACGTGAATCTCGGCAGCTGATTGGTTGTCTGGCGGCAGGCGCCCTCGTAGTAGTAACGGTTTATCGATTCGCGGCCCGTTGTGTAGCGTTTTGTTGGCTTTGTGGAAACGGATCAGGGATGTCCGTTATTGAGACCTTTCTGCTGCTTACCCACTGACCTTGACCTTGGTGCGTGCGCAGCATCACCATTAACCGCCTCGCGTCCGCTGGTGCCCAGTACGGGGAGACAGCGTTAGGCTATGTTACCGGCAGCGGAATCAACGGTCGGCAAATGCCGGCGAAAGTCAACCAGCTCAGACTCCGTATGCGCGTAGTAGCAGACTCCGTATGCGCGTAGTACTAGTAACATAACGTCCTATAGACAGTGGCACAATGAAGACAGTGGCA
Organism: Branchipolynoe longqiensis; assembly: GCA_030323885.1. NCBI lineage: Eukaryota > Metazoa > Annelida > Polychaeta > Phyllodocida > Polynoidae > Branchipolynoe > Branchipolynoe longqiensis. Next base: position 91,807,783 of record CM059189.1, read on the forward strand.
CAGTGGCAGATGAAAATAACTTTTCATGTATAAAGATATATGTTGGCTGTTACTAGTGTTAGTGCTAATGCTATAGACAGTGGTCCCATGTAGTGGCTGAAAATAACTCATTTAGGAACATGTATGTTGGCTGTTATAGACAGTGGCACTATGTAGTGGATGAAAATAACTCATTTATGAACATGTATGTTGGCTGCTATAGACAGTGGCTCCATGTAGTGGATAACAATAACTTATTTAATAACATGTATGTTGGCTCCTATAGACTGCAGCACCATGTAGTAGAATGAAAATAGCTCATGTCTTGAGAAGCATCGTGGTTGCTATGCACCGTGCTGTCAAATAGAGGAGGTGGTGCATACAACTATTCTTATTTTTGTTTTGACCATCTTGACCCCTTTACCTTTTGTTTATTTTGGTCTGACTGGGCTTGCTTCTTGCTGCCTGTGTCTATAGTTAGCAGGTGACGAGGCGTATGTAACCTGCTGAAATGGAGTCTGGGGTTTCGACTAGAGGCGGTCTGCACATGCGCCGTTAGACCTCCGCCCGCCGTGTCAGCTACATCTGCGCGCTGCATACCTGGCCTTTTGCTCCTCCATACCGGATGCTGCCGGCCCGCCTCCCGCCGGCCCCCGCCCGCCACCCGCCGCCCGCCTCCCGTTCCCTGTCACCCGCTGCCCATCCCATCCCATCCCATCCGCCCGCCACCATCCGGTCGCCGCCCGAAGCCCACCTGGCCTGCCTGCCTACCTGAGCTGCTCAGAGCAGATCAATGGTGGCGCTGGCAGGTCATCAGCCACTGAGCGCAGGCGGGCTGACTGCGCAGACACCCCCTTACCCTCCACATCCCACACCTACCCACACCCACATTTGCCTGCACCTAGAGATATACATGATACATGGATCAGTCCTTAAAAGCATGTTAAATATAGCTACACCCATACATTTATGTGTCCCCTACAACAGTTTAAGCATAGGTACATGTATGCACATACAAGTATAGAGACATCACTCCCTATAGCATTTTAAGTATAGGTATAGGTTACACAGGTATGCATAGAGCACTCACGACTACATGTTAAGCATAGCTACACACAATGATACCAGTATAAGGCGAGTATGCCCTACATCTTGTTATGTATAGCTAGATGAACACACATATGCAGCACACTCTACATCATTGTAAGTATAAGTCCATACATGTATACACGCAGCACTTCCTACATCATTTCAAGTATTACTACACACATGCAGGGATATATGCAATGCTCATGACGATATGTTATGCCCTACATTAATGTAATTATAACTACATACATGTATACGTGTATACGTCTAGTATGCCGGACAATAGTTTATGTATAGCTACATGCACATACAGGTAGATATATACAGACAGCACTCCAATAGCATTTTAAGTATAGCTACACACAGGTATGCATACAGCACTCGTTACAATATGTTAAGTATAGCGACACACAGGCATGTGTACAACACTCGTTACAATATGTTAAGTATATCTACACAGGTATGTGTACAGCACTCATTACAATATGTTAAGTATAGCGACACACAGGCATGTGTACAACACTCGTTACAATATGTTAAGTATATCTACACAGGTATGTGTACAGCACTCATTACAATATGTTAAGTATAGCGACACACAGGCATGCGTACAGCACTCGTTACAATATGTTAAGTATAGCTACACACAGATATGCGTACAGCACTCGTTACAACATGTTAAGTATAGCTACACAGATGTATGTATACGTCCAGTATGCCCTAGAAAATGCGGGTATACTTACAGTACTGACTACAACATTTTAAGTATAGCTCCATACAGATATAGGTGTGCATACAACACTCACAGTAATATTCTAAGTATAACTACACATAGGTATACATCACTCCCCAGAGCAGGTTAAGTATAACTACACACATACAGATATATCTGTTGTCGACACACACCCGAAGAAGGCCCTCAACCCGCAGTTTGTTTTCATAGTGGAGGGAGTATCTTACATACATTACTCGCTACAACATGTTAGGTATAACTACACACAGATGTACAGCGCCCCCTATATCATTTTAGGTATAACTACACACTTAGTTATACACACAACACTCACAACATTCTAAGTATAACTACACATGGGTACACAGCACGTCCTACAATACTGACTACACCCACAGGTATAAAAGCAGCACTCGCAACAACATTCTAAGCATAACTACATACAAGCATACAGCACTCCCTCCAGAATTTTAAATATAGCTACACACATTTACGTGTGTATACAGGTAGCATTACCTACATTATTTTATGTATAACTGGGTCGTTCTCAGAAGTTGTGTACCAATACTGTGACATCAGTACCACAAAATCAAAATGCTGGCAAAGTCCGATATACAAGCTTCCTCAATGTGTATGTCCTTTTGCATCTGAATAATTGAAAATAAACATATTCTGACATTTTTAAGTAGGTCAAATGATGCTCACATGCAATAAATAGCAGTATAGCATGGAAACCAATCTGACTCCAAAATCAAATATTTTCCATACAAAGTTTGAAATTTTTAGGACATTTCACATGCCACTTGCTTTCTAAACAGTACTAATAATAATTTCAAACCTCATTGCTATGGTTTTGTCTTATGTGTGATGATTAAAGAGAAAAGCAGACAAATATTAGCATGGTAACAGTCCAAGTGGAATCAACAATTTTACACAAATGTTCATCTCAAATTTCAATGTTACTGGGCAATTTCCTTTACTATACCATAACTGGGTCCATGCATAGAGTGTCAAATGGTGAAAATAGTTCCTGTACTGTATCTGTACTCAGTGTTTGATACAGAGTTTCATAGTATTTGCAAGTGGAAACGAAATGTTACGATATTAATGACTCCAGAAAAGGTTAACTATTTCATAATCTTATAATCTTTTAAGAAATATATGTTTTCAACTTAACAAAGACATTGTATATGACCATTTGAAGTGAAAGAGGTTTTCATTAAGTTTGTGACACTTTATTTTCAATGCTGTTGACAATGTCACAAATTAGTGATGTCATTTTCTATTTATTTATCTACATCCATCCTAATAAGATACATAATACACAATATTAACATTTACTTTTGATCTAAAATATCTCCCACATTATTGGGCTAAATGATGAAATCTAAATATTGACACTCCAATAATGGGTTTCTTTGAAATATGCATTTCAAGTAGACTACTTAAAGTGGTACACAGTTTCTGAGAACGACCCAAATACACACATACAGGTATGCATACAACACTCGCAACAGCATTGTATGTATAACCCGCGCCCCCTCCCTCCATGCCCCCTCCCTCCATGCCCCCTCCCTCCCACTCCGTCCCCTTCCCTCCCCTTCCCACTCCCCTCCCACTCTCCTCCCACTCCCCTCCCTCCCCTCCATTCCCTCCCCTCCCCCTCCCTCGCCTCTCCCTCCCTCCCCTTCCCCCTCCCTCCCCTTCCCTCCCCCCTCCCTCCCCTTCCCTCCCCCTCTCCCCCCTTCCCCTCTCTCCCCTTCCCTTCCCTTCTCTCCCCTTCCCTTCCCTCCCTCTTCTCACCTCCTCCCCTCCCTCCCCTTCCCTCCCCTCCCCTTCCTCCCCTTCCCCCCTCCACTTCCCCTTCCCCCCTCTTCCCCCTCCCTCCCCTTCCCTTCCCCCCTCCTCTTCCCCTCCTCCCCTTCCCCCCCTTCCCCCTCTTCCCTTCCCTTCCCTCCCCTTCCCCTTCCCCTCCCTCCGCTTCCCTTCCCTCGCTTCCCTTCCCTCCCCTTCCCTTCCCCCTTCCCTCCCCTTCCCTTCCCTCCCCTCCCCTTCCCCCTCCCCCTTCCTCTCCCCCTCCCCTCCCTTTCCCTTCCCTCTCCCTCCCATTCCCTCCCCTTCCATCCCCCTTCCCACCTCTTCCCTCCCCTTCCATCCCCTTCCCCACCTCTTCCCTCCCTTCCATCCCCTTCCCACCTCTTCCTCCCCTTCCATCCCCTTCCACCCCTTCCCACTTCCCTCCCACTCTCCTCTCCCGCTCCCATTCCCCTCACCCTTCTCACTCACACTCCCACTCCCCTCCTACTCCCCCCCCCCCACTCCCTCCCTCTCCCTCTCCCTTCCCCCTCCCCCTCCCCACCCACCTGGGGATCTACCCTTCTCTTCCAAGTACCCATCTTGTTTCCGTTCCGGACCATTTCGACGCAGAAATCTCACGTGTCACATCTCACCTGTGTCGCTCATGCTGTACTAACTCATTCTGTCTTTGTGTCACCGGACACCATGGCCGATTCTGTAAGAACGCTGGCCTCCTGTCTGGAAGGTCATGTGTCTGAACATCGACCGAGTCAAACTAATGACTCTCGCGAAATTGATACTTGTCGCTACTTAGCCTGGTGCTCAGCATTACCAGGGGCAGGCAAGGACTGGTTTGTTCAGTATCAGGATAATGTCACTGAGTGGAATATTAAGGTAATGCTCAGTGGGCAGAACTAAAATGTCACCATATTGTGACTGAGTGGGATATCATATCTGGTGGCCTGGTCTTCCAATGAGGAAACACTATAAAGTCGCCATGAGTGAGCACTGTCGCAGGTCGGTACCCATCCTGATATAACCTTAGGAGTTGCCAGGAGGTAAAACTCCAACAACAAAGCAACAACGATCAATATCTAAATCAAGTCAATAAATCAACCACCCTAAACCAATACCTCATTGATTACCCATCACCCACCACCCATCACCCATCACCAATCACCATGCCTCCTGCTCCTTGTTCAAGCCCCCCTCATCACCTCCACCCCCACACCTGTTCTCTACCTAAGCGGACACCTGCAACCCCCATCTTCTCCCCCCCCCCCCTCCCCCTTCCCTCTCCGTCCTGTTAGTTTTCCTCGCCCGCCTGTAGGGGGCGGGCTCTGGGCGATGGAATGTTAATTCTCCATTCAGTCCACACCGGCAGCTGCTGCCCATTCGTCTGCAAACACACTGTAAACACGGAAGTGTTCAATCCAACATGGCCGATTGACTCACGGAATCATGGATTGAAAGGTTCTTTTAGTTTTAAACAAATTTTTCATATCCAATTGAAGCTTTGCTTTTCGAGTATTTTCTCCCTCTGTACACATTTCGTTCTGTTTGATTCATTGCACACAGAGAGCGATTTCCTGACTGAAGGTTTCGATTACTCTCATTTCACCTGTAGTTAGCGAAATGCACAGGTGCAAATCCAAGATGGCAGCTTGACTCAGAGACTTGTTGTTTTGAACAAATTTATATCCAGTTGAAGATTTAATCTTTTAGTATTCTCTCTCTCTCTATCTCTCTCTCTATCTCTCTCTGTCTCTGTTTCTGTGTGTGTGTCTCTCTGTTTCTGTGTGTCTCTCTCTGTCTCTCTGTCTCTGCCCCTGTCTCTCTCTCTCTCTCTCTCCATCTTTTGTTCTGTTTGATTCATTGTACACAGAGAGCGATTTCATTAATGAATGTATCGATTACTTCGATATCTCCTGTAGTTGGTGAAATGCACAGGTGCAATCCAAATGGCGAATTGACTCAGGACCAGATGGGATGTCCGACTGAGTTGAGCATCTGTCTCCTGTTTTGGTAGACGTAGGATTCGAACCCACAGGTTAACCTTTTCGAGTCTAACCAATAACTTTAAAATTGATACTTCTCACTTCCGAGCTAGGTACGCAGCATTATTGGAATAGGGCAAGGACTGGTTGGCTCAGTGTCAGGATAATGTGACTGAGTGGGATATCAGGTCGTGGTGCTGGTGGCATGATCGCCCATGGGGCAGCACTATAAAGTCGCCATGAGTGCGTAACCGTCACAAGTCGGTACCTGTCCTGATATGACTTTGGATGCTGCCGGGATGTAAAACTCCTACATACATACATACATACGTACGTACGTACGTACATACGTACGTACGTACGTACGTACGTACGTGTCCTACATACATACATACATACATACTTACTTACATACGTACGTGCGTGCGTGCATACGTACGTGCGTGCGTGCGTGCATGTATGCATGCATGCATGCATGCATGCATGCATTGATTAAGTTATGTTAGTACCTGATATAGGCAGTGGGCCATAGCTCAGGCGGTAGCATGTCCACCTGTGAAGGTGTAGGATCATCCTATCGATCCTGCTCCATGGACACATTTGCAGTTATGGCTATTTTCTATTCCAACCAGTGGTCCACAACTGGTTCATCAAAGGCTGTGATATGTACTGTTCTGTCTGTGGGAAAGTGCATATAAAAGACCCCTTGCTGCTTATCAGAAAGAGTAGCCTATGCAGTGGTGGCAGGTTTCCTCCAAAGAAATATGTCATAGTGACTATGTTTGACGTCCAATAGCCGATGATACGAAAATCAATGCGCGCTAGAGCCGTCGGTAAATAAAAAAAGTTTTTTTTTTTTAAATTGGGTTCGAGTATGAGTGAATCGGGGTTAGTACTGCGGTGCCCGAATTCACTAATCCCTCTGATCGATGAACTCCTGTCATCTATGGACAATGTCTCAATGCGTAAACTGTCTTTTCTTCATGTTACTGTCCTTTCGATGACAGGACACCTGCTATGTCAAGACGACATTGGCCTAGATACAGAAGATGGACGTTATTGCATTGCCTGCCTCATCTGACATGCACAAACCTCCTAATTACCTGACATCTTAATAATTGCCTCACACGCTCCTCATCTGGACACTCGTTTATATGTGTATATGCATACACCCACCTAGTGGGACTGGTTATCTCAGCATCAGGATACTGTCACTGAGTGGGATATCGGGTCATGGTGCCAGCGGCCCGGCATCCCAGTTGGACAATACTATGGAGTCATCATGAGAGTGCACTTATCACAAGGCGATGGTACTCGTCTGGTTATGATCTTAGATGTTGCCACTCGAGTCCCCACTGACAGTCAAGTACATTTGACTAAACTGTGTTGATTTTTATGGCATTGCACCAACAATTTTACACTGCATACAACATGCATGACCTTTTTAGGCTTTTTGAGGGCAGCTGGTTTGTACCACCTGTTTTTAAACAAATTTCATCAGTGAATAATACTATCATTTAGAATTTATTTAGCTTGACCAGAAACTATATGATTGTGAGTTTACAAAATTCATGAGTGTCAATTGACACAAAATTGATTGTATGCTTTTACATGTAAAAGCGATGGTTTGAACAAAAACAAACATTTCTCGCCGTGAATATGGCCTTTGCTGCCGACACGGCGTAAAGCAACCACCAATCAATCAATCAATAGATGTTGCTAGGACATAAAACACCAACAAACAAACACATCCACCTAGTGAATGACTTGAGTTTGGCCTAGGGGGAGGGGGGCAGTGTGTGTATATGTAGTATAGTCTGCACTGAATTCAAAGTCCACGTCCTGATATGTTGCTAGGATGTAAAACAACAAACAAACAGACATCATTACATACCTGCCAACTATTACGATTTTGGCGGAATAATTACGATTTTGTTATTCTCATTCCGCCCTACGAATTATAAACATATTATTCCGCTTTTAAACTGGTAATAATTTCTTTAATAATGTGCCTAAAATGTCTCTGAAAATGCACCAGAATGCACCATTTTTTATGTATTTTTCAAATTTTTCCAGGGGGGGGGGAGCATGCCCCCAGACCCCCCTAGAACGCTTGCGCGCCTCGCTTCGCTCGGATGGATTTCTATTATTAGGATTTTTATTTAACAAAATTTGGCAGGTTTGCATCAAGGCAACGAGCCGCACAGACAGGTAAAGGTGGGTAGTTTGAGTGGATAAGGGCGCCTAGTTAGACTAACGATTAGGGAGATATCCCAAGAATGGCAGGAAATATGGGTTCGAATTCAGTCTAGGCGCAATGTTCCCTTTTTTTGCATCACCCCACGACAATATATAATATTGCGTGAGGCGTCAGGGTGCGCGATGATGTAAGGTGCCCTGTGACAGATGTGGCAGCTGTGGCAGCTGTGGAGGTGAGCAGGCAGTGCTCTCCCCCCTGCTGTATGTGTGCATATAGTGCTGCGGGTATTGCTGTGTGCGTGCACAGGGTGCTGCTGGTGTCGCTGTGTGTGAGCACATAGTGCTGCAGGTGCTGCTGCAGTGTTGATGTGTGTGGGCACACATAGTGCTGCTGGTGTCGCTGTGTGTGAGCACATAGTGCTGCAGTGTTGGTGTGTGTGGGCACACATAGTGCTGCTGGTGTCGCTGTGTGTGAGCACATGGTGCTGCAGGTGGTACTGCCAGTGTCGCCGTGTGTGCGCACAGAGTGATGCCAGGGTCGATGTGTGTGGTCACACAGAGTGCTGCCGGTGTCAGTGTGTATGTACACATAGTGCTGTTAGTGTCGCTGTGTGTGCACAAAGAATGCTCCCTGTGTCACTGTGTGTGTGGACAGAGTGCAGACAGTGTCGATTTGTGTGTGCGCACAGAGTGCTGCTGGTGTCGCTGTGTGTGGGCACATAGTGATGCAGGTGGTGCTGCAGTGTCGATGTGTGTGTCACAGTGTCGATGTGTGTGGCACAGAGTGCTGCCAGTGTCGCCATGTGTGCGCACATAGTGCTGTTGGTGTCGCTGTCTATGCACAGAGAATGCTCCCTGTGTCACTGTGTGTGTGCACAGAGTGCTGCCAGTGTCGCTGTGTGTGGGCACACAGTGTCGCTGTGTGCACACAGAGTGCTACCTGTATCACTTTGTGTGCACAGAGTGCTGCCAGTGTCACTGTGTGTACACAGGGTGTTGCCATTGTCACCGTGTGTACACAGGGTGTTGCCAGTGTCACCGTGTGTGTACACATAGTGCTGCCTGTATCACTGTGTGCACAGAGTGCTGCAGGTGTCGCTGTGTGTGCACACAGAGTGCTGCCTCTGTCACTGTGTGTGCACAGAGTGCTGCACGTGTCGCTGTGTGTGTACACAGTGCTGCAGGTGTCACTGCGTGTGCACAGAGTGCTGCCAGTGTCACTGCGTGTGCACACAGAGTGCTGCAGGTGTCACTGCATGTGCACACAGAGTGCTGCCAGTGTCACTGTTTGTGTACACATAGTGCTGCCTGTGTCACTGGATGTGTACACCAAGTGCTGACGTTGTCGCTGTGTGTGTACACAGAACATTGCCAGTGTCAATGTGTGCGTCCACACTGCTGTCAGAGTGGCTGTGTGTGCGCACATAATGCTCTCTGAATGTCGCTGTGTATGTACACAGAGTGCTGCCGGTGTCGCTGTGTGTCGCTATGCTGCCTCTGTCGCTGTGTTTGTACATACAGTGCTGCCGGTGTCACTGTGTGTACACACAGTGCTGCCGGTGTCACTGTGTGTGCACACAGTGCTGCCAGTGTCGCTGTGTGTCCTGCAGGTGCTGTTGCTGTGTGTACACAGTGCTGCCAGTGTCGCTGTGTGTCCTGCAGGTGCTGTTGCTGTGTGTGCACAGAGTGCTGCCAGAGTCACTGTGTGTCCTGCAGGTGCTGTTGCTGTGTGTACAGAGTGCTGTCAGTGTCGCTGTGTGTCATGCAGGTGCTGTTGTTGTGTGTACACAGAGTGCTGCCAGTATCGCTGTGTGTCCTGCAGGTGCTGTTTCTGTGTGTACAGAGTGCTGCCAGTGTCGCTGTGTGTCCTGCAGGTGCTGTTGCTGTGTGTACACAAAGTGCTGCCAGTGTCGATGTGTGTCCTGCAGGTGCTGTGGCTGTGTGTGCACAGAGTGCTGCCAGTGTCGATGTGTGTCCTGCAGGTGCTGTTTCTGAGTGCACAGTGCTGCCAGTGTCGATATGTGTCCTGCAGGTGCTGTGGCTGTGTGTGCACAGAGTGTCGCTGTGTGTCCTACAGGTGCTGTTGCTGTGTGTGCACAGAGTGCTGCCAGTGTCGCTGTGTGTCCTGCAGGTGCTGTTGCTGTGTGTACACATAGTGCTGCCAGTGTTGATGTGTGTCCTACAGGTGCTGTTGCTGTGTGTGCACAGAGTGCTGCCAGTGTCACTGTGTGTCCTGCAGGTGCTGTTGCTGTGTGTGCACAGAGTGCTGCCAGTGTCGCTGTGTGTCCTACAGGTGCTGTTGCTGTGTGCACAGAGTGCTGCCAGAGTCACTGTGTGTCCTACAGGTGTTGTTGCTGTGTGTGCACAGAGTGCTGCCAGTGTCGATGTGTGTCCTGCAGGTGCTGTTGCTGTGTGTGCACAGAGTGCTGCCAGTGTCGCTGTGTGTCCTGCAGGTGCTGTTGCTGTGTGTGCACAGAGTGCTGCCAGTGTCGCTGTCTGTCCTACAGGTGCTGTGGCTGTGCGTGCACATAGTGCTGCCAGTGTCGCTGTGTATCCTACAGGTGCTGTGGCTGTGTGTGCACATAGTGCTGCCGATGTTGCTGTGGGTAAGTCAACGCTTCACCGCAGGGAGCGGCAAGGCGGGAGGGCTGTAATGACTACACCCTGTCACAGTCGGCACTCAGACTCCCGCTCCCCGCCCACGCACACAGCCGTAGGAGGCACGCACCGCAGCTCCATGTGTCACACCTGCGAACCATCTCATCGCCTGCCTTCAGCGAGTGATCAGCAAACCTCTGTAATGACTACACACTGTCAGTCAGCTATGTTAGAACAACATTTGTCCTTTAACAAGAAATTTAAACTATTTCACTAATAATAGATGGATAAGCATGATAAATAAACCCATTAAGAACTACTTCCTTTAATACCTTTAAGACCACTACGAGTAATAAGAATAGTAATAATAACACAGGAGTAGTCTTTCTACAACTTTTCTGAGGTGCATTGAGCATGATTAGTCCTTTTGTACTAGACAGGGGGCGCAGTTGTGCGCGCCTCTTCTGCCTTACACACGTGTACCAGGAGGACACTGCAGGGTTTGTCCTTCCCCGACTCCCTCCACACTCCACACCCCACACCACCACACCACCACACCACACACCACCACACCACACACCACCACCACACCGCACACCACCACACACCACCACCACACCACACCATCACCACACCATCACCACACCACACCCTCACACCCCAACACACTAACTCCCCCCACTCCACTCCGCACACCTCCCACTCCCCCCACACTCCCCCTACACGCCCACACTCCCCCCACACCCTAGACACCCACACTCCCCCCCCCCCACACCCCTACACCCACATCCCTACACCCCCACATCCCTACACCCCCACATCCCTACACCCCCACATCCCTACACCCCCACATCCCTACAACCCACACCCTACGCAACACCCCAACTCCCCCCCAAACACCCCAACTTCCCCTCCCACCCCAACTCGCCCTCCACACACCCAACTACGCGCCCCCCCCACAACCCCAACTCGCCCCCCCACACAACAGAACACACCACGCACCCCCCAACGCCCCCCTCCCCCCCCTCACATCATCCACACTCCCCCCACATCAACCCCCACACATCCACACTCCCCCCACACATCCACTCCCCCCACATCCACACTCCCCCACTCCACCTACACTCCACTCCCCACACCCCCACTCCCCCACCCCACTCCCCCGTCAACGTGTGTGAGTGTGTGATGGAGTGAGTGCCTGACCCCGGTGACCTTTGCTCAGGTAGTGCAGGGACACAGAGCAGCTCCTGCTGAACTGAGCAGATCAGCACCATTACAGAACCAGCCGCCGCCATAGCTCCAAGGACGGCCACCTGTGCCCGACATTAACCTGCACACACCAACTGGCGACCATTTTGACAATCCTCGACGTGCATCATCATCATCATCATCATCATCATTGTCATCACCCAGGGTTGCCAGCCCTTACGGTTTTGCCATAAGGTGGACAATATTTTATGTCCCCATCATCACCTTATGTTGATATTCTGGGTTTTCATTTTCCAATGTTAGCAACCCTGGAATATCATTAATATAGTAATATTATATCACTCTTATGCGGGTAATGCAGTACCTATCTGCTAAAATACCTCAGGGAGTTTGACACCCCTGCCTTGCAATGTTATGAAACCACTCCCTTGTGGTATAGGTTCTTGATAGAACCAAAGTCTAAGGGAGCAAACCCTAACAGAAAACCATGCTTCCATGGCAGCGTTAAGGGCGGTTATGAAGGGAACTCCCAACATCTCCCGGCCAGCTACTGCAGGGACAAATAGTTTGCGCCTGTCTTGACATGTTCTTGCCGGTGTGAGACCTCTATTTGCTCCCCGAGAGAGTGCTGCTAGTAACTTGCAAAAGCCAGCAGCACTTCAACCCTTTGCAAGCAGCTTTTATGAAATGCCCACCCACACGAAATAGCAGCGGTTAAGAAATAAAAGCACTCTTTGTCGCATTGCAACCGACAGCATGATGATGATGATGATGATGATATCAATCTTACAGATTATTGTGTCGAAGATGAACCACAGAGCATGTCAGATTTAACCATTTTTATGGGGGCATACCCCCAGACTCCCACAATATAACATACATTAAGATCTTCCAATTTTTCATTTTCCAATGTTGGCGACCCTGCTAGAGCACCGGATGGCATGGCTGAATCGGTCAGAGCGCCAGATAGCTTCACTTGTCAGGGAGGTCATGGGTTCTAACCCCGACCGAGTCAAACCAATGAATTACAAAATTGATACTTGTCGCTACCCAGCCCTGGCACTCGGCATTACTGTGATAGGGCAAGGACAGGATTGAGGGGGGTACCGGGTCACTTGATAATAATATTAAATGTTCAAAAAACATCTACGTGTTTCAACGAATGTATAAAAAGAAAATCTTTAAGCTTTACCAGAGTGAAAATACATAATAGTCTAGTATATATATACGATGAGATGTCATTTACAGTATTAAAGGTAATGTCAATATCATTTTTACTTTTATTTTGTTGGCATTAATAATGTATTTGTGTTATTTCTAACTGGGGAAAAGCGCCTCATAAGTATTTTTCTTCTGCTTTCTACTTTTTCATGCAAAACATTACTGATATAAATATCAGCTTATATGTTCAATGATCATGTGGAAATAAATAAATATCTTATCTTATCTCATGGTACTTGGTGGTCTAGTCTCCCAGTGGAGCAGAACTATAAGGCCATGTATCCATAGACTGTTCCCTTGTGACGTGTTCCCTTGTTCTGTGTTTGCTTGTGACCTTATGACATGCTACACATACAATGAACCTGTGTGTTGCTCCGTGGCTGTTCCCATAGGTTGGACCCACGGTCCATATAAGCCTGTGCAGGGAACATAGAGGATGAACATGTTCATTGTCTGGGTGATGTCACAAGGTCACAAGCGAACACGCCACAAGGGAACACGCCACAAGGGAACAGTTTATGGAGACACATCCTTAAATTGCCATGTGTGCGCACTGTCACAAGTCGGTACCCATCCTGATATGACTTTAACTGTTGCTAGGATATAAAACCCTAACGATCAACCAATTGTTGTTGTCACCATCGTGGTCCCACTTATTAACATCAACATCATCACGACCATCACCGTCATCATCATCATCATCACCATCACCCGCAGCGGCTGTGTCAGTACATGCAGCATCATAACTGGTGTGGTCTGTTGACACGCTGGTTTGATCGTAATGCCTGACTCAGACCGAGCCGACTGGGTCCAACTCAGTCTGACCGACCCATCTATTTACATGTTGCACCCCTTGCTGCTTATCGGAAAGAGTAGCCTATGTGGCGGCAGTGGGTTTCCTAAAAAGAAATAGGTCAGAATGACCATACGCTTGACGTCCAAGAGTCGATGATAACAATCAATGTGCTCTTGAGGCGTCGTTAAATAAAACAAAGTTGTTTGCATGTTGCACACACCGGGCATGGCTAGTTTTGTGGAATAGCGGAATTTGAATATCAGCAACTTTGTTTAGGGGTTTAGCAAATTCACACGGTTTATCTATTATCCCCACTGGACGCAGTGGCCAAATCAGTCAGAACGCTGTTGGGCTGGGTGACATGCAGTTATTTGCGGGTCACTCCCCTACATGGGCCCGCAAGAGTTCACAAGTGCGGGGAAAGGCTTGTTCCGACATCCCGCCACTAGGAGGCGCACCACGGGTTCCTTGCTGACTCTCCTAGCGAGGGGAGGGTTTTGAGCTTCAGCGACTCGGATCCATCGGAAGTGTCCTTATCGTAGATTGGTCTTATAGACGTAGAACGACGTTATATTGTGGACAGCCAGAAGGTTGGGTCTTCGAAAACCCAACCGAGTCAAATCAATGACTTAAACTTAGCCACTTCAACCTAAAGTAATGTAGATTATAACAATCAATTTAATATATTTATCTCAGAAATATGACACAAACTCAAAACAATCGGATAATTTAGCCACTGTTCCGTTGGCAGCAGTCATTCAGGTAGGTGTTGGCAGTTGGGTCAATCGGCACAGTTGACGCCCGGCATTTAGGCAGGTGGGCTGCCGGTGAAAGGCGAAGGGCTGCGGAGGAGGAGGAGGAGGAGGAGGAGGAGCGTACCTCGGCTTCATTAATAAGGCCGGGCGGGGCGGGGCGGGGCGGCACTCGTCAGTGTGAGCGCGGGGACCGAAGGAGGAGGCGCGGCGGGGCGGTGGTCAGCAGCAGCAGCAGGAGGACGCCGCACCATCATCCATCACCACCGGCACACCTGGAGAGGCAGCAGCCTATTGACCACCACCACTGGCACAGCCACCACCACCACCACCACCATCACCACCACCAACACCACACCACCACCACCACCACCACCACCACCGGCACACCTGGAGAGGCAGCAGCCTATTGACCACCACCACCAGCACAGCCACCACGAGCACCACACCACCGCCACAGCCACCACCACCACCACCCGACCTGATATGACCTTATATGTTGCCAGGACGTAAAACTCCAACAACCAACCAACCACCACAACCATCGGCACACCTGGAGAGGCAGCAGTCTATTGACTACCCCACTGCCACCACCACCACTCCACCACCACTCCATCATCACCATCACAGCCACAGCCACAGCCACACATAGCGCTGCACACTGGAGCAGGGATAGCGGGGCGTGATACTGCAGCAACCCGTCTGCATCAAGGTGTGCCAGTGAGTAGGTGTGAGTGGGTGTGTAGGTGAGTGAGTGAGTGAGTGAGTAGGCAGCAGCAGGGAAGGGAGAGGAGGAGTGTGCGGCGCGTTTCTGTGTGTGCGCGCGCATGTGTGTGGGTGTGTGCGGCTGCAGCCTCCCGGAGTCCTGACCTCAACACTGGAGGAGCTAGACTCGCATCTATAGGTAGACCGGCCCTGAAGGAGGAGGAGCAGCAGTGGCAGGAGGCGGAGGAGCTATTATCGGCACAACAGGAGCAGGAGCAGGAGGAGTAAGAGTAGGTGTCGGAGGACAACCACTGACCCCTTCCCTAAGCCCGGGCCGTGAGTGAGTAGGCCTAACTGAGCAGCTCCGAGCAGCTCCGGGACTTAGCAGGCAGAATTAACCCCGAGTGGATTACAGTGCACCGCCGGTTAGTGAGCGATAATAGGAGAGAGGATGCAGGGTGCCTGCCTAGTGCCGATCCTCCCGTACAGTCAGCATCACCAGCAGCAGCAGCAGGCCGGGTCGCCGTCGCCGCCGTCCCCGACGTCATCCCCACAGTACCAGCTGCTCGCTGGGGGGAAGTCGCCCATCCCCGGCACCCAGGAGGCCGGCTGCAACCTGTCCTCCCCCGGCGGGGTGATGGCCATCACCTCTCTCAGGTCCGTGTGTGTGTGGGGTGGGGGGGGGGGGGAGGAGAGTCATTAGCATAAAGGAGGGAAGAATGGGTTTATTGTGGATATTAGAAGATAATGTTATATGCATACAAGCGTGTATGTATATGAGACTGTCTCAAAAGGCGCTAAGCAATATGGGACAAAACTTTGTCCATTGTAACGATCAACATACTATCTGCTTATGCATTTTCTCAGGATAAACTGATTTGTTCTTTACATGGTGTTTCATAATCCCAATAGAATACATATTGAATTGAAGCAGATGTTGTGTTTTCAGTGTAACCGTTTCTGTGCTGTTTTGTGTCATTCGTTACAATGGAGAACAGAAAAAGAATTATCACCTTTTGAGACAAGCTCATATATGTTGCTTTGGATGTTTTCTTTTGGAGTTTTACTTACATCCTCGCAACATCTAAGGTCATATGTATGTGTGTCTGTCGCTGGAAAGTCATTAGCATAAAGGTTGGAAGAATGGGGTTATTGTAGCGATCAGAAAATAATGTTATATATGTATGTATGCTTGTTTGTTTTGTTGAGTTTTACATCCTGTCAGCATATAATTAATATTTAAATTATGTATACCATGTGACCCTTTGTACTATATATATACAGATACATAGCCTATACTTATACATAGATTTATCCATATGTATACATGTTCGGTATGTGTCTATTGTACGTCTTTGCTCTACTTTCCAAACTCGGCTAGTTACACCTGACGTCTGGTAATTCATTATGTGTCACTCTGTACTTACTATTGCCCGGATGGGCCCAACACACCACCCGACTACACCTCCCCCCACCCACATCCACACACACACACACCTGGCACGGTGGCCTAATCGGTAGAGCGCGGGCTTCGCGGTTGGAGGGTCGGGAGTTCGGTTCCCGGTCGAGTCAAATCAATGACTTGCAAAATTGATACGTGTCGCTACCAAGCCTGCCACTCTGCATTAATAGGATAGGATAGGACAAGGACTGGTTGGGATAATATGACTTGAGTGGGAAATCGGGTCATGTTGGCAGCAGCCTGGTTTCCCAGTCCCAGTGGGGCAGCACTACAAAATTGTCATGTGTGCGCACTGTCACAAGTAAGAGCCGGTCCTGATATCACCTTAAATGTTGCTAGGACCTAAAACAACAAACAAACAACTCCCCCCCCCCCCTTCTCCTCGACACACTTATCGCCTACTCACAATTCACCTTCCCATCCACCCACGCCACCCTGCCACCGGCCCACTCCAGCTATACTCGCACTGTGTAGCAGGGGAGGGGGGGGGGGGGTGAGGGACCCTGGAGTAGGTATATATTACCTCAGTGGCCACCTGCGTTATTACACACGTGTGTCTACCCTTCACCGCGGTTCTACTCTGCCGTATACTCACTCACACTCAAGCCCGCAGTACATATCACGACAATATATCGCGAATCCTTTTATTCGGTAATTCAGCGAGCGAGCTGCTTCAATTTAATAGAACCTGTTTTGGCTGAATCCTTTGGTGTCAATATTTTTATGTGCTTGCCAAAGTAAAATTTCCACGTTTTCACTTCAAATATGTATGAAGTTAGCCATTTGAAATCAAAGTTAGCTGAAACTGGAGTAAAGTAGATTATAATGATCAACGTAAAGCTGCATAGTACGATGGTTTTCAGTTTCTGTCATTTTCTGAGATAAAAATATTAGGTTGATTGCTGTAATCTACCTTACTTTAATTTGAAATAACTTTTATTTTAAATGGCTTTTGAGATATTTGAAGTGCAACCATGCGGAATTGATTTTGGCAAGGACGCCAAAGCTCTGACACCATAATCTTCTGCAATATTACCTCAGTATACCCTTCTATATCGTGACAAATGTGCATCAGTATTTACGTTATATGTTGAATCAAAACTCGATAATTGTTTCAGTTTTGAAAATTAGAGTTTTTTCATCGGACTATGCAACTTTAAAATATACTTATCTCAGAAAATGGCAGGAACTCAAAACCATCAGATTATACAACTTCAACACTTTTAATGAATTCGGCTAACGTTAACAAAAAATTAAACCTAGTCAGTTGATTGGGGTAATCAAGTACGGTGCTATGTGCATTATTTAGCTACATCTAATGAGAGACGCTACAGAGCCAATCAATGCTCACCTGACCAGAATGGTCAAACTGCACTTCATTAATCCAGGGCACCTGTCTGTGGCGCTTGTGTTAAATTGTTAATCAATGTTGAAGCACTATGCAGTCGGTCCGGTATTGATTAGCTCTACTCTCACATGGAGTCGGGCTGTTATTGAGTGAACGTTCAAATATGCAGCCGTTGTTTATTGGTGGTTCGGGTCTATGTGCATTCAATTGGTTGAATTTGTTGCTTTAGGCAATACACTTCTCCTCATGCTCTTCTTCCTATTTTTTTTCTCCTACTTCTCCTCGCTTCTTTTCCCCTTTTCCCTCATCATACCCACTTTTCCTCTTCCCCCTCCCCTCCCCCTCTCCTCCCCTCCCCATCTCCCCCCCCCCCCCCTCGGAGGATAACAATAATAATAATAAGTAATATTACCTTGCAAATCTTTATACTCGCATAATACGTTATACATCACATATATAATATGGGTGCTTATATATATATATGGGTACTTGTATATATGGATACTTATATATCCACAGAATGCAGGCCTTTGCCTACCAGACTTACTGGAATGATATTGATTATTACTCTCACTCATTATCAGTGGCATTAATATTTCAAATCAAATAGATTACTATTTTAATCTTTGAAGCATATCGACCCGGGTGTTGTAGATGGCTGGGAACCAACCCTTCCTGGAAGAATGCTGTTGAGTTATACTTATATTCACGATGGACTAGCATTTAATCACTGACAATAAAAAGTTGGTGTAGTAAATACAATTAAATTGGGCAAATATAAATATAATCACCACCATAACTTTGAGGAGATTACATTTCTAGAGAATTGTAATTGTTGTTTCACACCATTCATGCAATTCTCACTATTTGTTTAACTATTATTGGAGGTGATTTGTGTAGTGAAGCAACCCCAATGAGATGGCTGGCTGGTTGTCAGCAACCATTGGACTGCCTGTCCATTCTCCCAAGCATATGCCATGGCGTTATATATGGGTGATTATTGCACGTGCACTACTTTGTTATTGGTGTTTCTCTCTGCTCCGTTGAAAGGCAGTAATTTGTTGTATGAGGTGCGCACTCATACACTCAACTAGTACAGACAAGCTAGTTCAAAACCCCACCGGCTAACCGAGTGAGCCTGGAAGTCCTAGTTGAATTCTGTTGAGGTATATTCGCTTCCTAGTCTGGCGCTCGACATGAATAGGATAGGGCAAGAACTGGTTGTTAGCTCATGGTCAGGATGACGTGAGTTGGATATTGGGTCATGGTGGGGGTGGCCTGATTTCCAAGTGGGGCAGCACTATGAAGTCGCCATGAGTGCGCACTGTCAGTAGTTGGTACCCATCCTGATATGAGACCAGATGGGATGGCCGAATGAGTTAGAGCGTCCGTCTCCCGTGTTGGTAGACCATGGGATCGTGGGTCCGAATCCTGGTCGTGTCAAACCAATGACTTAAAAATTGATACTTGTTGCTTCCTAGCCAGGTGCTCGGCATTATTAGGATAGGGCAAGGACTGGTTGGCTCAGTGTCAGGATAATGTGAGTGAGTCGGATATCAGGTCATGGTGCTGACGGCCTCCTCTCCCAGTGGGGCAGCACTATAAAGTTGCCTTGAGTGCATACTGTCACAAGTCGATACCCGTCCTGATATTACCTTAAATGTTGCTAGGACATAAACAACAAACAACAATAATCCTGATATGACCTTAGATATAGCCAGGACGTAAAACTCCAACAACCAACCAACCTATTGGTATATAATTAGTCAATATCAACCTACTTACACTAACTATAAGTCATACTTGAGATTACCCTGAAGATCACTTCAACCTCAAGGCCCTACCCACAAACCTATGTACACCAACTATAATCCTGATGTGACTTACATATTGCCAGGACAGAAAGTCTCCAATAAGCAAAACAAAGTAACCATTACATTTTCCATAATTGAACTTAGTCCATCCACACAGTTAATGTGAGAATAATAATAGTGTGCCTTCCCTATGAAGAACTCCGTCCTGATATTACTTTAGATGTTGTCAGGATGTAAAACCCCAACAACACACCAATTATGAAGAACCGTGCAAAGGGATTGTGCAGCAATCAAATCAATTTCATTTGACAGAAACAGAGGCAGGCATCTTGAGGACATATCTTTTTTTTTAATGAAACAAAATTCTGCTTATTTTTCTTACATCCTGTGGTAACCTATTCCATGATGTGGAACTTGCCACCAAGTAGACACGATAACCTATTGTTACTTTCATTGTGAAGACAGTTAAGTTGATCTATGCAATTCTTCCTCTTCCCCATAAAAAGAACACCACCAAAAAACAAAGAAACAAACAAAATACACACAAACAACACGCACATAAAAAAAGCTGTTTTGAGTCTTCTCCAAGCGACCTTTTAGTATTCTGAAACAGCTTTGTTTTCACAGATTAAAATATTGATCCTCACATGTTAAAATGTTGACTCATCATTGCTAATTCATGACTGGAAACTCTTGAGAGTCGCCGGATTGAATTGCCAACAGGTTGTATGATAGAGCATCAGCGCATTTAGGTGTTGCACCCTGGTGGCACACGCTAAATGTCGGCTGCTTAACAAGGATGGGACAGTAGGGGATTTCCACCACCACCACCACAACCACCACCACCGCCGCCACCACCGCCACAACCACCACCAGCACCACCGCCACCACACCCTGTCTCCTTCTGGTGTAAGCGGCAAGAAGGACTGATGTGGGTTGATTGATTGATTGGTGGTTGCTTTACGCCGTGTCGGCAGCATAGGCCATATTCACGGCGAGAAATGTTTGTTTTTTGTTCAAACCATCGCTTTTACATGTAAAAGCAGACAATCAATTATGTGCCAATAGACAATAATTAAATTTAGAAAGCTAGAATCATATATTTGTGGTTCAAGGAAACAATTTCCCATAGAAGAGAAAATTTATTAACTCAATTAATAGAATCCATTTTAGTAAACTATGAGGTGGTACAGTCCAGCTGCCCTCAAAAAGGCTAAAATGTTTTCCTGTTTTACCTTAGTAAAAAGGTCATGCATACTGTCTGCAGTGTAGAACTGTTGGCGCAGGGCCAAAAAATCAACGTAACTTAGTAAAATGTGTTTGAGTGTCAGCGGGGACTGACACCCAATACATTCAGGGGGAGGTTCCCCCTTGAGCAGAAAAGCATGTGTAAGCCACGAGTGGCCAATACGGCAGCGGCTAAGGACCACTTTGTCCCGCCGACCTCCCGCATGAGTCTGTGGTGGCTTTCCCACAGATGGTTCAATTTCTTTAAGTTTATTAATGTTTTCATCCCACTCATGTTGCCATTTGGATTTTATGTGGGTGGCTATTAGTGGTTTCAGATCAGAGTGAGAGATCAGACACGGTTCAAGATCACAGTTCAGGGCCTTCTTCGTAGCCCCGATCAGCTCGTTCGTTTCCATTGTAGCCTGCATGCCAGGCTCCTAGCACAGTGGATATCATTTCTCTACTCTTAGTTCCTTGTTCATTTTATAAATACCGTTGCTAAATAGGTGATTCGTTTCCCAGTCCAGCAACACCAGGAGGCAAGAGAATATCACAGTAATATAACATAGAATATAATATAACATAGTTTAGTGTGGTTGGATACCTCGATAAAACTCCAACGCGAGAAGATGCTCGGATGCCCTATGCAGTGAAAATCGAGCTCACATCGTGCAAACGAACACCAACATTTCGCGTCGGCAACTGCCGCAGCAGCTACCCGGCTTTTGTCTTTCGAACCATCAGTGTATATGGAGAGATGGTCTGCAAACTGCCCTTGAATCTCTGCATGCAGTCCTTGGTATTCGAGTGGATGTGTCCCAGACTTCTCAGTTCCGTGAGTCGGAGGATAACCGATGGATTCCTCAACGACCACGGGGGATGTTCTGGGACTTTGGAATCCTCCAACATGCTCAAATCCACGCCTAAGGCCTCAAATGAGGTTTCATCGGAGCCTCATGGCCGGATTAATTTGCCTGGCGTCATACCTGGATTCGTCATGTTGCCCGAATAGAAATTGGTGTGCAGGATAAATGCATTATTTTTTATCTTGGACTACATATTGCATGCCAGTTTGATTCTCCCAGTTTGATTCTCTGTTATTAAGTGATGGATCATTGGCTTCGACAAAAAGGCTCTGAACTGTGAGGTTGAGTGGCCCCAAGGGCCAAGGCGCAGTCCCCCTGGGTGGATCGTGTCTATCAGCCCAATGTCTAGCAGCCCAATAAATGATTTCCTTGCGGAACCATATACTAGCCCGTAATCCACTCGTAACCGAACCAAGGTTCTGTACACGGAGAGCAGAACATCTCTGTCCGCTCCCCACTCTGAGCTGGACAGCACCCTCAGAATATCCAGCGCTTTCAGGCATCTTGTTTTCAGGTACTTTATATGTGGCACAAAAGACAGTTTTGCGTCGAGAATGAGGCCCAGATGTGGGTGTCAGGTCATTGTGTGGCATATCGTCTTTGGAAAAAAGGTTTATAGAGAATTTCCACCATCGACATGCCCTCTCTTTTTATTATTCTCGTTATTCTTATTATTCTGATTAATCTAATTATTACTATTATTATTAATTATGACCAGTATAAATCTTCTTCAATTCTCATTATTCTGATTATTCTAATTATTTTTATTTTATTTTATTTTTGTGGGTGCATGTTGTTTTAGAGCGGGTTTCTTTCTCTTCTTCCTCTTCCTCTTCTTCCGCTTCCTCTTCTCCTTTGTTGGAGGTGTGGGGGTGGGCGCACTATCTTCCCTGCCTGAGAGATGTTAGGCGGTGCAACAGTTGGATCTGACATTACCAAGTGTTCTACACGTTGATACGGCGCATTGCAGCCCCCCCCCCCCCACCCCCACCCCCCGGTTACACTCCGCCCGTCGCAATTAAGAAACCAAGCATGACACTATTCCAATTAAGCCTCTTCTAACTGAAGGTCAAGGTTAGAGTTGCTGATTGGCCACGTAACCCCACTCCCTCAAACGCACTCACACGACACCCATGAATTATGCATTATAACCCGCCCTGATGTAGTGAACATTCGGATATAATGCGATGATTCTTTGGACTCAGAATTCTTTAATTCAAAAGTAATTCACTAAACTGAACCCCGATTTAGCGTGACCCCGCTGTTTTCGCGATGACATTGTATGGACCCAACCATCGCCTTATAAAGGAGTCTCAGTCTAGATATATACATTTTATATATATATACATTATATATACGTTATATATACACATATATGTACTATATAATTTATTATGTGGATATAAATAACGGCAACTTTCTTCTCATTTCGCAAACGAACTATTTGTGTATATATATATATATATATATATATATATATATATATATATATATATATATATATATATATATACACCACACACACCACACACCACACACACACATACACCACACACACACACAGGTTCCTTCATTAGTGTAAAATCGCATAAGGTAGGATGGTGATATATCACTGCCATCAAAGGGTGCCTGCTGACTACGTGCCTTCGTTATACCTTTGTATCTGCTGTGGCGTCAGATCACAGACGTGAGCTATTTATAGGACAATGGCTTCCGGTAGGACATGATGGATGGACACTGCCAGCCATGCCTCATCATAAAATGTGGGATTATTTCACGCCTTATTGATTTCTGCTCTGGATGTGTGCCGCAGTTGAGACTTTTATC
Source organism: Branchipolynoe longqiensis (assembly GCA_030323885.1). Classification (NCBI taxonomy): domain Eukaryota; kingdom Metazoa; phylum Annelida; class Polychaeta; order Phyllodocida; family Polynoidae; genus Branchipolynoe; species Branchipolynoe longqiensis. Next base: position 91,831,405 of record CM059189.1, read on the forward strand.
CTGGCATGAGTGACACTTTTAGTGTTCACATGATAGCCTGTGAATGGATGCAGTGGCCGAATCGGTAGAGCGCCGGATTCCCGTGCGGAAGGTCAGGAGTTTTGAATCTGGGTTGAGACAACGCTATGACTTATAAAGTGTATACTTGTCACTACCTAGCCTGGCGCTTGGCATTGCTAGGATAGGGCAAGGACTGGTTTACTCAGTATCAGGATAATGTGACTCAGTGGGAAATCAGGTCATGGTGCCAGTGGCCTGCTTTCCCAGTGTGCAGCACTATAAAGTCGCCATGTGTGCACACTGTCACAAATCAATACCCGTTCTGATATGCCCTTAGGTGTTGCTAGAACCTAACATTCCAACAACTAAACAAGGTGATAACCTGGGAGCATTTCTATAGAAGAGAAATAAAGTGATTTTAGATTCCTACCCGTAAGGCGCATTTCTATGATGCACTGTTTATGGCTGAACACAAATGTGGTTGATGACGAATAGGGGTAGGGTGAGGCGGGTGCTGTACTTGATTTGATTTGGCGTAAGCCGTAATGGTTCTAGGCTAGTCAACTGGGCGAAATAACCACTAATAAAACAAACAAGGAGCCGCATAAAGGCCCATGAAAGAAGCAAATTAGAAATGGCTGCTAAGGCTTGGAATGCCCAATCAGTAAAAGAAAGGGAGGACACTGATGACACCCTAGGGCCAGAACCCCAGATGGGCATGTGATAGGTCACAACCCACAAACGGAGCTGCCCCAAGGGAGAAACCTGGACCACCCTCAGTAGATAACAAACAACCACGAACCATCAAAAACAGAGACTCCCAATCTGAAAACATACAACAATATATATGTAAAAAAAGGGAGACCCTGAAAACACCCTAGGGCAAAACCCCAGAAGGGCATGTGATAGGTCACGGCCCACAAACTGGGCTGCTCCAAGGGGTAATCTGGACCACCCTCAGTAGATAACAAACAGCTACAAACTATGTACAAGCCTATAAATGTAGAGTAGGCTATTTCATAGGTAGTAGTAAAACAAAAAAACAAAAAAACAAAAAAACAAAAAATGAATATGCTATTCGCACCCACTACAAGCGTGATCAGAAAATAAAACCAATAACACCTACACTTAGAATTAAGGCCATTAGGGATCTAATGGTCCTTCTCTATTTCTGATCGACCTTGGATACCCAAACCCAACACAAAACTCAAGCTCAAACATCTACGAGCCAAGAACGCACTTAACTGCCACGCCCAACAGCTACCTAGCAGTCCTTCCCTATTTCGCATCGACCTTGGATAGCCAACCCCAACACAAAACAAGCTCAATCATCTACAGATACTAGATAATCACCATGTACCTGCTACTGTGTGAGAAACAAAAACATCTTATCACCTCCTACTGTGATAAGATTAAACCACTACTACAACTGGCCAGCATTGAAAACAAGCCCGAGCACTGGAGCTTACATGCTATGGACTGTATAAACACAGCATAAATTTTTTTTTTTTTTAAATCTGTAAGAGCGTATGAACACCTGACCGAGTCAAAATTGATGCTTGTTGCTACATCGCCTGGTTCTCGGCATTAATATGATGGGACAAGGACTGGTTTGTTTAACAAGGACTGGTTTGTTTAGTGTCAGGATAATGTGTCTGAGTGGGATATTGTGTCATGGTACCTGTGGACTGGTCTCAAACTGGTGCATCACTATGAAGTCACCATTAGTGCGCACTATTGTACCCTCGGTATTCCTCCTGATATGACCTTAGCTGATGCTAAGATGTAAAGCCCCAACAAACAAACATTCTATTCTAGTCAGGACTTGGGCAGAAAGAGGGTCAAACAAATGCGCTTTTCAAATGCTATGGATTATTGGTGCTTGCTGACGTCCTTGTGCATTGTCGAAGACAAACATTAGATGGAATAAACCGAAGCAGGATGTGTCAAGGTAGCAGAATACACTGGTCCCTGACATGGGCTGTTGCTGTTTTAAGTTGTTTGATTGGTTGTTGGATGTTGGATTGTTACATCCTGACAACATCTAAGTTCATATCAGGGCATGTACCGACCTTTGACAGTGTGCACTCATTTTGACTTCATAGTGCTGCCCCACTGGGAGACCAGGCCACCAGCACCATGACCTTACATCCCTCTGTCACATTATCCTGACACTGAGCCAACCAGTCCTTGCCCTATCCTAATAATGCCAAGAGTCCGGCTAGGAAGCAACAAGTATTAATTTGTCAAGTCATTGGTTTGACTCGACCCATGGACACCCAACAACAACGGTTACCAGGGGCTCGCGCCTACCTCTCTGGGTGCGGTCGTGGAAAATTGTTTATTCCAACATTGCGCGTGGAACGCCGATCACGTATCGCATCGCGTGTTTATGTCGCGCTCCTCCGCGTCTGTGCCACGTTTTCCTAACAATTCGCCATCGCCATCAACAATTCGCCTAACTACCACCAAAACTTTTTTTTAAATCGCAGCTAAATTACTATAAAAAAAAACATGACTTCCTGGAAGAAACCATCACAGCGAAATTAGCGACCAAAATCTATTATTCCTGTCCACCATCTGCGCATGCTCGTTGGATCACTCACTGATGATACCTTTGAGGCTGCATTCGATTTTGTTTGGATTTTCTTTTTGGCGGGACGGTGGTGGGGTGAATTATCGGTTGACTGTTTTGTAATGCAGCAGCCAGCATACCCCATGAGTGCACACTGGGGAAGTGCATGGTTCACAAAGAGTTTGACGACGCTGTTCAGCGAAATTATTTATGTGTGTAAAATTGTCCTGGATGTGTTGAGCATAATTACCCTATCGTTTGTATTATAAATCTTTGAAGATTTTTTTTTCATTTTGGTAAAATCATATTTATTTATTTATTTACTAATTTGAGATATACAAGTGAGTTCATTCTGAGATGCATTGCTAAGGAGTGTTTATCTGTTATCATAGTCGTGGTGGTGGTTGATTGGGGTGGGGGAGGGGTGGAGGTGGGGGGAGGGATACAGGGCTTCTGTGGTGTTTGACAATTGAGTTTGAGGGAGATGCCTCCAGTCTGTTGATTGGTTGGTTAATGGAATTTTACGTCCTGGGAACATCTAAGTTCATATCAGGATGGGTATCAATTTGTGATAGTGTGCACTTATGGCGACTTTATAGTGTTGTCCCACTGGGAAACCATAGTGTGCACTTATGTCGACTTTATAGTGCTGTCCCTCTGGGAAACCAGGCCACCAGCACCATGACCCAATATCAGTCACATTATATCCTGACACTGAGCTAACCAGTCCTTGCCCTATTATATTAATGCTGAGTGCCAAGCTAGGAAGTGAGAAGTATACATTTTGCAAGTCATCGGTTTAACTCGACAGGGAATCAAACTCCTGATCTCCTACACGGGAGGCCTGCGCTCCACCGATTCGGCCACCAGGCCCGGCCCTCCAGCCTGTTGTGTCCTTCATTAGCTCCCGCTACCGGCGTGTGTGTGGTTGTGGGGAGGGGGGGGGGGGGCGTGTGCATTAATGGGTAGCATTTGGCACAGACGCGGCTGGTGTCAACGATGCGGGGGTAATGGGGGGATGTTTTGTTTGTTGTTGTTTTTCGTCCTAGCAAATTTCTAAGGTCATTTCAGGACGGGTACCGACTTGTGACAGTACGCACTCATGGCGATTTTATAGTGCTGCCCCACTGGGAAATCAGGCCGCTGGCACCATGACCCGATATCCCACTCAGTCACATTATCCCTGACACCGAGCTAACCAGTCCTTGCCCTATCCTAATAATGCCGAGCACCAGGCTAGGAAGCGACAAGTATCAATTTTTAAGTCATTGGTTTGACTCGACTGGGAACCAAACTCGCGATCTCCCGATCTTCCACACGCAAGGCCTGTGCTCTACCGATTCGGCTACTGCTCCCGGTAAGGAGAGGATCTGTGGTGGAGGTGGTAAGAAGGGGCTTGGTAGGGGGAAGGGTTGGGATATAGTGGGGAGTGAGGAGGTTGTGGACAGGGGAGAAGCGGGAGTTGGGGGATGAGGGAAAGGGTTGATATGGAAGGAGATGTGGCAAAGGGTTAGGTGAAGGGAGGGCGGTATAGTGGGGAGGGGATGTGTGGTGTGGGCTTGTAGGAAGGGGCTGGGATGGGGAAAGGGTTGCGAGATGGGGGTATAGTAGGGTTTGAGGAGGTGGTAGACAGTTGGGGGATGAGGGGCAGGGTTGATAGGGAAGGAGGTGTGGGAAGGGATTAGAGAAGGAAGGGGCATATGTTGGGGAGGAAGGAGGTGATCGATGGGAGAAGCAGGGGTTGTGGGATGAGGGGAAGGGTTGATGGGTTGAGGGGAAGGGTGATGGGGAAGGAGGTGTAGCGGTTAGGAAGGGAGGTTGCTATGTGGAGGAGCAAGTGGACAGGGAGAAGGAGGGTTGGGGATGAGGTGGAAGTGTGACAGTGGGGTTTATGGGGTAATGTGTGGTGGGGAGGGAGAGATGGGTTAGATCATGAGGGAGTGAAGAGGATGTGGTAGTATGGTGGTGGGGGGGGGGGGGGCTGGGGGTGTGAGAATCTGGGAAGGAGGGGAGGGGTTGGGTTCATGTAGAGGGGAGGAGGGGGGGGGCGTAGGCTGGTTTATGAGATGATGTTGTGGCAAGTGAGAGAGAGAGAGAGAGAGAGAGAGAGAGAGGGAGGAGGGAGGGAGGGAGGAGGGAGGAAGACGCTGGTGTGGTGATGGGTGTGTGTGTGCTGAGTGCGACTGGCTGGTTGGGAAGGATGAGGATGGGTATGGGATGCTGTGCGGGAGTCTGACTGTGGGGGGATGGTGGATGTGTGTGTGGGGGGGGGGGGGGGGGGGGGGGGCACACCGTTGCCGGATGGGCGGAGCTCTGTGAACGGCCACCATACACGAGGTGGTAATTAGGGTATTGATCGTCAAATCATGTGTATAATGAATGGGTGCGTCCTCGAATCAGCACAGCAGTGGGTCCCTGTGAGAGAGTGAGAGAGTGTAAGAGGGAGTGTAAGAGGGAGTGAGAGAGAGAGTAGGTATGCGGGTATGTGTGTGAGTCTGTGTCTCTCTGTGTGATGTTTATTTTTAGGCCTAGCCATTTTGTTAGTCTATGTTTTTCATTAAGTGATTATATTATTGTCGTTGGAATTATGAAAATGGTGAATTATTGCGCATAGAGCAGGATTCGAACCCACACCTCTTACCATTCTGCGGCTAGCGCGCTAACCATTACACTGTCTAGACTCTCTGATGCAATCACCCTATCCACACCTACCTGTCTATGTGACTCCTTGCCTGAGAGGTTAGTGCGGACTATTACTATAATGTTATCAGCTGATTACGCTGTTGTTGATATCTGCGTTATGAATCAAATACCCGATATGGGCACACCTAGCGCAGTGGCCTATTCCGATTAATAAAATGCTTACTCAACGCCAGTCCTCAAATAAAATGCACGGCATGTCCCGCAGAGTGAGTAATAATGGTTGAATGAGGTCTTCCTGGGGAGAAACAGGGCGGGGGGGGGGGGGACCATGAAACTGTTTAAATATTATAAAATGAGGCGTTGGTTAAGTTAAATCCCAAGCCATTAGTTTTTTTGTGTTTGTTTTTTGTGTTTGTATTTTTGGGTTGGGGGGGAGGGGCTTTTTTCAACACAGGACAAGATAATTTCCGAATAATGGAGAGGGTTGGGAGGGGTATTTCCTAACAACACAGGCCACAAAAATGTATGTGAGTAATGAGTTCTTCCCTCATGCATAAAAATAGAAGCTGTGCATCATAAAGTGTTTGTAGTAAATCAACACCCTTTGACAACATTCCAGACTGACATGTATATTGACAGTGTTGAAACTCTCATGCCTGCTTGCCGCATAAAACTGTCACACACTCATAGATATATCTAGCAGTGCGCAGCAGTTGCCATTGAGCTAAGCCCAGCTCACCCGCACTGCCCCGGGCTCGGGCAAGCGGTGCTGAGCGGTCCTGTGTGGTGCGGCAGTGTGCTGCCGGTTGTCGTCTGCAGCCACTGCCTTCCGCCCGAAGGTGTGGTTACAGATGTGTGGAGGGCGCTGATTGGCGCAGCCAGTGGCAGCCATTTGACGGCCTCATTCATGACGCTGGTGCTGGCAGGGCGAGACCAGAGAGGGTGTATAGACAGAGGAATGGTTTAGTTGGTATTTTCAGGGTGGGATGAGATCAGAGAGGCTGTTGAGAAAAAAGAACGGTTTGGTTGGAGATAGGTGGGTTGAGACCAGAGAGGATGTAGAGAAAGAGGAACGGTTTGGTTGGTGTTTGCAGGGTGAGACCAAAGAGGCTAGAGAGAAAGAGGACCGGTTTGGTTGGTGTTTTGCAGGGTGAAAGCAGAGAGGCTGTAGAGAAAGACGGACCTATTGATTGGTGATTGGCGGATTGAGACCAGATAGGTTGGAGGAAAAGAGCGGTGGTATGGTCGGTGCCGAGTGTGTGCAAACAGAGAGGTCGGAGAGGAAGATGACTGGTTTCGGTTACTGTTTGGTGGGTGAGACCAGAGCGACTATAGCGAAGGAGGACCCAATTTTTTACGAACTGAGTTCAGAATTTTTAAGTTGCAAAGACCAATGGTTTTCAATTTCTGCATTTTTCTGAGATATATACATTAAAATGGTCGTTATAATCTACCTTACTTTAGTTTCAAGAAATATTTATTTTAAATGGCTAGCTGTGGAGCTATTTGAAGTGAAGACATGCACGGTTAACTTTGGCCCACATGTAAAGCCTCTGACACCATACACTTCAGCAGTAACTTAGTACTCCCTTCTGTGCAGCAACAAATGATTAATAAGTGGACCAATATCTAAGTTTGATATGTGGCATCAAATCTAAGTAAATATTTTGGTTTGATAATTTGATGCAGCTTTAAGGGGAAGTTATTCATGAGTGGATTTATTATTTTTAATTTACTGATTCTATCTAAATCAATTGTTTTATTACAAACAAAAAGTTGGTTCCCCATTAAAACATGACGCCTTCATTATTTAGAGTAGAGAGCTCGGTGAAGTGAAGCCCCTTAGAACAGGGTTCCCGTGGATCATTAAAAAGTCTTTAAAAGTCTTAGAAAGTCTTAAATTGATTAGTAAATCTTCAAGGCCTTGAAAAGTCTTAACTATGGTAACTTTTCAGTGAAAGCTCTTAAAAAGGTCTCAAATTGGATTTGGCCACTATAATATGTTTTCAAGATGTTTTACCAGCTATCTTCACAAAGCATAAATGCTGTGGAGCTGAAATGTCTCAAAGTTGACCCTATTGTCTGCGGAGCGTAAGGTACTGCTCACAAATGCATGCATACTTTGACAGCTTTTTACTGATTGATTAGCATGTGGAAATCCCCTAATTTAATGAGAACATTTGCCGTGGAAATAGGTATTCAAATGGTATGAAAGTTGGTATTAAAAAGTCTTAAAAAGCTTCTTAAATATGATTGGCTGATAGGTGCAGGAACCCTGTAGAATTCATTGTTTTTTTGTGGGTTTTTTTTGGTAAAGTATTTATTCATCTGAATATGACATTTGTCAGCATCGGAGCACTGGTTTTCCGGCCATCTTACTATTGTCGTTGACATTCTAAATAATCTAAGTTTGGTCAGTACTGTATTAGTTACAGCACCGATCCTGTAGAATTAAGGGAGTGGCTCCTGCTGTATAATGTACAGCACCAGTCACTGTAGTTCATGCAGAAATGGGGAGCAGCACCGAGTAGAAAGTGTATACTCGGGGCAACTCAAACAATCGTTGTGGGTTATATTTTTCTCTTATAAAACAAGGTAAGTTTATAGTTGACAATACATTTTGTTTGTCTTATATAGTGTTCAATGTGTTTAAATAGGTTGATAGTTGTTTAGGATGTTTGGTGTGTTGATGGTTTGTTCATGATGGTTAAGGGTGGTGGCAGGGGAGGGGGGCCCATTGGGGTGGGTGGTTGGGGGGAAAACCCCTCAGGAGAGCAAGCGAGGATGCGGGGGGGGGGGGGGTAGGAGCTCAGGGCTTTGCTAGTAATTACTGCAGTAGTCATTCAAGGGCCTGAATAAGCAGGTGGGCACTATATGCATTTTTGAAGGCAAGTATTGTTTGTGTTTCTCTGACTCTGATGGGTAGGTCATTCCACATGACGCTACCTTTGTAGATTGGTGCTCCGATATATTTATTTGTGAAGGGTGTGGTACATTGAGCAGAGTGGAGGCTCCTCTTCTTGTTTCGTGTGTTTAACTGGATTGTGGCATTATCTCAACGAAGCACATGTTGTTGCTCTCCCCACTTGGGAGTGGGTAGCCTGACAAGCACTAAATTACCATACTATCTGCTGAGTCCGCATACTCCAGGGCACCTGAGCGGAAGATAGATCTACTACTGGTCTACATTGCCTAGTGAGTCTGTATTCGGTCAGACCTAAGCCGTGTTTACACGGGCGAGTTAAAACGGCTCATATAATGCCCCTTGCCTAGTTCGCCTTACATTCGCCGTGTAAACGCGCCACTGAAGCGGATTAGGGCTGATTCGCTTCATATGATTCACTTTATGTAAACCACCTTGGGAGGTGGTTTATATGAAGCGATACAGCTTGTTCCCGGGCGGCGATAGTGTAAAATAGCGGTGCTCACCGGCTACAAGCTCAGCTGTAACTATCGCTGGTCCCCAGCACTGTCAGGGACTGATTAAGCCAAAATCTATTGAATACGATGATATTTAACAGAATTACATACTCAAATAATGAAATTTAATTAAATTAACCTTAAATTCCAAGCGATATTAACGTAGCAGCTACATCGGCGTCGAATCGCCGAGTGTAAGCTAAACAAATAGCAGTGCTCGCCGGCTACAGGCGGAACACTAAGGCTGCTGGTTCCCGGCGCCGAGACACTTTCAAACTCGGTCCGTGTAAACGCGCCACTACATCGCTTCATATAAATCGATGTGCCTAATTCGCTTCACAATTTCCCGTGTAAACACGGCTCTATTCTACATTGTGGAAATAAGTCATGTGGTGTGCTTGTTCAACTCTCGAAAGCCGGTCGGAATCATATTTGGAAAGAATAATAGTTAAATATTCACCCCTACATACATTTAGGGGTGAATGACAACCACATTTAAATCGAAGTAAAAACTGCTTTGGTATGTAAACAATATATGGAGGCATTGGTTTCAGCATCCACTGTCGATCTATATTGGCACAGAGTTGATGAAATAGGAGAGAATACAAAAAAAAAAACACCGAGATGGTGGTGACAGACTGTTCTCTTTTAAAGCCTAATAATCTACATGAGTTCATAATTATGTGGTTATTCTCATAGCCCAGCCTTCCGACACTTTTTCTAATGGGTTCTTTAGCAGCGCTGGTATAGATAGATACAATGTTGTGGGAGCAAATGACTAGATGGACAAACAATATTCTTCTCGTACGTCTATATATATTTTAATATACAATAATCAACATCTGTATATTATGTGTGTTACCCCTCAATTAATCCAAGGGCGGACGGTTGGCTACAACTGACTTTTATAATTTTCAGTGCAGAAATAAATATATCCTAGTCATAATATTTATTCACATGCTTGTATTTTATGTTTATATTTATGTAGATCTATCCTCGGGTTTATGCCAATTTTGTCAACGGTCCAAAGGTGACAAAACGGGGGATGCACTGTATAATTTTTGTTTTAATTATGGGTAGTGATGGGGGGCGCGATAATTTTCCAGGGGTTGGATGACACAGATGGGGGGGGGGGGGGTAAATTGTTCAGGAGGTAGATGACACAAGGGGTAGTTATCCGGAAGGGGGGGGGGGTAATTGTCATGGGGTAATTAGTGATTGGGGGGGGGGGGGTGTCCTGATACTGTGTCTGGTAGTGGTAGATATCACAATTTAATATATGAATGGACCAAACGGGATGGCCGAATGAGCTAGAGCGTCCGTCTCCCATGCTGATAGATCGTGGGGTCGTGGGTTCGAACCCTGGTCGAGTCAAACCAATGACTTAAAAATTGATACTCGTCGCTTCCGAGCCAGGCGCCTGGCATTATTAGGACATAGCAAGGACTGGTGTGCTCAGTGTCAGGATAATGTGACTGAGTGGGATACCAGATCATGGTACCGGTGGCCTGGTTTCCCAGTGGGACAGCACTATAAAGTCGCCATGAGTGTGCACTGTCACAAGTCGGTACCCGTCCTGATATGACTTTAGATGTTGCTAGGACGTAAAACAACAAAACAACAAAATATATGAATGCAGTACAGCAGATACTATATGGAGCGGATCATGGGATTCAAACCTTGGTTGAGTCAAACCGATGACTTTCAAAATTGATTCTTGTCACTTCCTAGCCGGGCGCTCGGGATTATTAGGATAGGTCAAGGACTGGTTGGCTCAGTGTCAGGATAATGTGATATCAGGTCATGGTGCTGGCATCCTGGTCTCCCAGTGGGGCAGCACTATGAAGTCACCATGAACGTGCACTGTCACAAGTCAGTACCCATCCTGATATGACCTTAGATGTTGCCAGCATTTAAAACTCCAACAACCAACCAAATAACTATATGGAGTGTGTGCATAATATAATAGGTGGTGTTTTATACTCGCATAATGAATTACATAGCTCATAGAGTAGGCGCACACAAAGCTGTGTTCAGATATAGCCGTTAGCGTGATCAATATGGCCACATCTGAGTGCTATAGACCCACTATATTATTCCGGCTAATGCCTGGCGTTGACCGGGCCGATTGTGATGCCTGCCTCATCAGCAGGAAGTTGGTGCGGTCGGGCCCTGTAGTGGCGCCACCTGTCACCTGTAGTCCGCCTAATGGCCGATAGGGCATGTGCATGGGACGAGATGCTGATTCCTGCCCACTTATTTATTACTGGCGATAGTATTGCTGTTGTCACTCTCTTTTTAGCAATAGCACACTGTATTACATTAACCGTCACTTTAGGGATGAAAGATCTCCGCGATTTCGCGGATTTCCACATTCAGAAAATGTTAGTATATTATTTTAAATTTCCAGTGGCAAGTGAGAGTATTCGCGGCACTGGTTGCGGTGTCACCCATAAAGTAGTTCACAACATAAGAGTGGCCAAATAAGGAATCTTCCCTGACGTGCCTTTATACTCGCATAAGTTTCATACAGCACATATTGTATATATGACAGTGATTGAAAAGTCTGAATCCCGTTCCTATATGACCAACGATGTTGCCTGAGCATAAAACCCCCAAAAGAAAGTTAGGTATAGGCGGTGATATAGTCACAACAAGTTGAAACCTGACTTCCGGTATCCTATGCTAATCCTATGGGGGGAATTCCGCATTTTCGCCGAAATAAGGGCCAACATTTACCCAGAAATTATTTTGAGAACAAAAATGGATGGATTAATCCTAGTTAATTTTAATTAACTAGATGGGCTTTAATTATGGCGATGGGTGCGTCAGAAGGTTATTGGAATGCACTAAATTATTCATGGCTGCCCTGGCAGTGCATGGCCCTAACCACCTGGCGGGTAATCGGAGATCCCTATCAGAACCAGATGATATTCTGTGACCTAATTCCTTGGCTATAGATGAGATGAGATGTGGACTTATCGAAGGATGATGAAAATATCATGGACAAAGAAGATCACCAACAAAGAAGTTCTCAGAAAAATTCAAAATAAGAAACGCTTGTTTGACACTATACAGACAAAGAAACTTATTTATTTTGGCGACATCATTCGTCAGAGTTCAATATACTGTACATTGTTGGAAGGGAAGGTGAATGGCAGCAGAGGGAGAGGGAGACCAAGAACATCATGGTTTACAAATATTTCACAGTGGACATGCTTGAATTATTCACAGTCTATCAGAACAGCACACCATCGGGACAAGTGGAGAACCATTGCATCCAACCCTCGACTAGAGGATGGAACTATTGATTGATTGATTGATTGATTGAATTCCATGGCAGGGTGGAAGGTGGAGTGGTTGCCGGTTGGAGGGCTCGTTGGAGATGGGGGTCGGGGAGATTGATTGATTGATTGGTGGTTGCTTTACGCCGTGTCGGCAGCATAGGCCATATTCACGGCGAGAAATGTTTGTTTTTTGTTCAAACCATCGCTTTTACATGTAAAAGCAGACAATCAATTATGTGCCAATAGACACTAATTAAATTAGAAAGCTCACAATCATATATCTGTGGTCAAGGGAAACAAATTCCCATAGAAAAAGAAAAGTTTCATTAATAATTAATAGAATCCATTTAGTAAACTATATAAGGTGGTACAGTCCAGCTGCCCTCAAAAAGGCTAAAATGTTTTCCTGTTTTACCTTAGTAAAAAGGTCATGCATACTGCCTGCAGTGTAGAACCGTTGGCGCAGGGCCAAAAAATCAACGCAACTTAGTAAAATGTGTTTGAGTGTCAGTGGGGACTGACACCCAATACATTCAGGGGGAGGTTCCCCCTTGAGCAGAAAAGCATGTGTAAGCCACGAGTGGCCAACACGGCAGCGACTAAGGACCACTTGGTCCCGCCGACCTCCCGCATGAGTCTGTGGTGGCTTTCCCACAGATGGTTCAATTTCTTTAAGTTTATTGATGTTTTCATCCCACTCATGTTGCCATTTGGATTTTATGTGGGTGGCTATTAGTGGTTTCAGATCAGAGTGAGGGATCAGACACGGTTCAAGATCACAGTTCAGGGCCTTCTTCGCAGCCCGATCAGCTCGTTCGTTTCCTTGTATGCCAGCATGGCCAGGCACCCAGCACAGGTGGATATCATACCCATCCGTTGTCAGTTGGTTCATTTTATAAATGACCGTTGCTAGAATAGGGTGATTCGTTTTCAGTCCAGCAACAGCCAGGAGGCAAGAGAAGGAATCACTGTATATAACATAGTTAGTGTGGTTGGATACCTCGATACACTCCAAAGCGAGAAGGAGTGCTCGGGCTTCTGCAGTGAAAATCGAGCTCTGATCGGGCAAACGTACACCAAATTTTTCCCGTCGGCAGACTGCCGCAGCAGCTACCCGGCTTTGGTCTTTCGAACCATCAGTGTATATGGAGAGGTGGTCTGCAAACTGGCCTTGAATCTCTGCATGCAGTCCTTGGTACTCGAGTGGATGTGTCCCAGATTTCCTCAGTTCGTGAGTCGGAGGATAACCAATGGCTTTCTCAACGACCACGGGGGATGTTCTGGGACTTTGGCATCCTCCAACACATCCAAATACACGCCCAAGGCCTCCAAATGAGGTTTCATTCGGAGCCTCAGTGGCCGGATGTAATTTGGCCTGGCTTCATACCTGGATTCGTCATGTTGCTCGAATAGACAATTGTGTGCAGGATTCAATGCATTAGTTTTTATCTTGACTACATATTGCATGGCCAGTTTGATTCTCCTGTTGTTAAGTGATGGTTCATTGGCTTCGACATAAAGGCTCTGAACTGGTGAGGTGCGGAAGGCCCCAAGGGCCAGGCGCAGTCCCTGGTGGTGGATCGTGTCTAGCAGCCCAATAGATGATTTCCTTGCGGAACCATATACTATGCTGCCGTAATCCACTCGTGAACGAACCAAGGTTCTGTACACGCAGAGCAGAACATCTCTGTCCGCTCCCCACTCCGGGGAGAGGATTTAGGTCATCGGGTTTTGTAAATGGTATTTCTTGATTAACTCATTTTAACGATCTGATTAATTCATTTTAATGGGATCCTATCATTGGGGTGATGCAAAAGGGAAATATTGCGCCCTGAACAGAATTTGAACCCATTGTTCTTGCAATTCTTGAGCTAGTGTCCTAATCATTTGTGTAACTGTATCTAGCCTCTCTGATGTAATCACCCTATCTATGCCTATCTGTCTATATGGCTCCTTGCCTGAGAGATCAGTGCATACTATTATGCTCGAACCCCTGGAATCATAAAATCTCTTAAATATTCATTGGTCATTTAATGTATAGGCCTACACAGAGGCAATGCACGTACATATACATACACAGGGTAAGTTGAACAACTATACAGCGCATAGGTTGTATATGATCCTGGTCATGGAACCACTGTCGTGGGGAGGGAATGACACAAATGGAAACTATTGCGCCAATGAGGATTAGAGCACACTAGTTTATTTAAATATATATACCGTCTTATAGGCGCTGTTCTAGTCTAGTTTATTTAAATATATACCCTCTTATAGGCGCTGTTCTAGAGTAGTTTATTTCAATATATACCATCTTCTAGGCTAGTTTATTTCAATATATACCATCTTCTAGGCCCTGTTCTAGGCTAGTTTATTTAAATATATACCATCTTCTAGGCACTGTTCTATGTACGGTACAACCCTGTTTGATTGGTTGATTGTTGGGGTTTTACGTCTGGCAACATGTAAGGTCATATTAGGACAGATACAGACTTGTGACAGTGTACACTCATGTCGACTTCATAGTACTGCCTCACTGAGAGACCAGACCGCCAGCACCATGACCCGATATCCTACTCAGTCACATTATCCTGACACTGAGCCAACCAGTCATTGTGCTATCCAAATAATGCTGAGCGCATGGCTAGGGAACGACAAGAATACATTATTAAGTCATTGGTTTGACTCGACCAGGGTTCAAACCAATGGGTTCGAATCCCATCATCTACCAAAATGGGAGACGGACGCTCAACTCAATCGGCCATCCCGTCTGGTGCCCTGTTTGAAGTGAACGGAAAGGGTGCCTTGGTGGTCGGGGGATTAAAGCATCGACTTATTGATTCCCGATGAACCAGGTACCATACAAGAATTACTAAGTAATCATCAACAACCCACATCGTCTAAATATATACAAGTACAAGCTCCCATTGGAAGATTAATTTTAATTTACTGCTGAAGTTATATCATTGCACTTTTTCCAAATTGATCATTTCATATTAAAAGTAATGATACTTATTATTACTTACAATAATAATGGCAATACTAACTAAGAATAACCAGAACAATAGTAACAACAATAATAAAGACAACAATTATTACAATGATGAGAGTAACAATAACGACTACAACAATGACCACAACAATGGTCCCTATGATGACTACAAAATGACTAAATATGACTACAGCAACTAAAACAATGACTACAACAATGAATACAACGATGACTACAACAATGACAAGAATGACTACAAATATGACTGCAATAACAGCAACAATAGCTAGAACAATGGCTACAATAATGGCTACGATAATGGCTACGATAATTACTACAATAATGACTACGGTGGTGGAAGTAATGACAGCAACAATGACTATAAAGACACCTATAATAACAATAACTACAACAATAACTACAACAATAATACATTCATCGGATTCAGCATCAGCATCAGCATCATCATCATTATAGCCATCACCACCACCGTCACCATAATGTACCTATATAATATACGCCCTCAGACCATCGCCATAATGAATACACTATGTAATATACACGGTCAGACTTAGGTTTGTCAGCCTTATATGGTAGTCACGGCCCCCGGAATGTTTCACTACCTGTCCACAGCCAATATATAATAGATAAACGACACGCATTATTGATTTTGGACTGGATCGATCTCATTATTGGATCTGACTCGGCAGCGTTTGGGTGGCCTTTGGGACAGTTCCACATAGCTGTGCGTACGATGTGTGGGTGTGTGTGGGGGGGGGGGGTAGTGAGGAGAGGGGGGGTAGTGAGGAGAGGGTTGAAAATGCTCGGGTAATTGTTGGTAAGTGGAGGTTATACAATCTTGGGTTGCGTGCGCAGCTGGCAGCAGACTAGAGTCTCACCCCCACCCCCACCTAACACACACACACACATACTCCACCACCATCACCCCCTCCCACCACTCACACACACACACACACATAATCCACCACCATCACCATCCTACTACTCACTCACACACACACACGCATACTCCGCCACCATCACCCCCCTACTACTCACTCACACACACGCATACTCCACCACCATCACCGCCTCCCACTACTCACTCACACACACGCATACCCACCACCATCACCCCCTCCCACCACTCACACACACACACATAATCCACCACCATCACCCCATCCTACTACTCACTCACACACACACATATCCACCCCATCACCCCATCCTACTACTCACTCACACACACACATACTCCACCACATCACCCCTCCCACACTCACACACACACATATCACCACCATCACCCCTCCTACCACTCACAACACACACATATCACCACCATCACCCCATCCTACTACTCACTCACACACACACGCATACTCCACCACCATCACCCCCTCCCACTAATCACTCACACACACGCATACCCACCACCATCACACCCTCCCACCACTCACACACACACATAGTCCACCACCATCACACCCTCCCACCACTCACACACCACACATAATCCACACCATCACCCCATCCTACTACTCACTCCACACACCGCATACTCCACCAATCACCCCCTCCCACTAATCACTCACACACACGCATACCCACCACCATCACACCCTCCCACCACTCACACACACACATATTCCACCACCATCACACCCTCCTACCACTCACACACATATTCCACCACCATCACACCCTCCCACCACTCACACACACACATATTCCACCACCATCACACCCTCCCACCACTCACACACACATACTCCACCACCATCACACCCTCCCACCACTCACACACACACACCCGTGTACACACGACCGCTCACATACGCATACACACTTCATAGCCTCAGTGCTAACACAATGACACTGATGTGGTGGTGGTGGTGGTGGTGGTGGTGGTGGGGGCGCGTTGTTACCGCACGACCACACACACACACACCAAACCCGCGCACACATACACACACAATGGTGCTGAGATGGTGGCGGTGTTTTCACAGCACAGCCACACCACACCACACCACACCACACCACACCACTTACACTTCTATGCACACAACCACACACTGCTCCATGGCCTCAGACCGGACGCGGTGGCCGAATTGGTAGAGCGCAGGCCTCCCCCCCCCCCCCTCCCCTCCTTGGCCTAATACTCGACGTTAGTAGGATAAAGGCAAGGAGCAGTGCAATGAGCAAGACTAATTGTCGGCGATTGAAATTCCCCCTACTTAATCAACAAATGATCTATTAAAAAAACACCCCAGAAGATTGAACCTGGCTTCCTTATTCTACAGGGATGAAAAATCTCCGAGGTTTCGCAGATTTCCGCGATTTCTTTTACCGATTAACGTGAAGCAAAATTCTAAAAAATCAGGATGTATATGACAACAGTTGGGTAGTTCAAACGCAGTTCTTATATGAACTTAGATTTTGCTAGACGTAGAACATAATACCCAAACATGAGCGAGTTAGGTATGGGTGATAATGCAGTCACCACAAGAAACCTGACTTCCAGCATTGTCCCGCGATTCCCCGCTAGTGCTAAGTCTATGGGAGAAGATCCGCATTTTCGCAGAAATTCGCCGTCCGTGTAATAATGTTGGGCTTGATTTCCACGTTTTTTGCTGAAGACCACTTTCATCCCTGATTCTAACTTTCGCACATTTTCTTTCTGTTTTTCAGCAACATGAACTCACAGACACCCAAGACGGAGCCGGACCCCGACGCCATCAAGATGTTCGTCGGGCAGATCCCACGCTCCATGGACGAGAATGACCTCCGTAAGATGTTCGAGGAATTCGGCCCTGTGTACCAGCTGAATGTGCTGCGTGACAAGGTCACTGGCCAAAGCAAAGGTAAGCCAGCATCTAGGTCAAGGTCACAACGTCTGATGGGATATGTCTGAGGGGGCGGGGCGACTGCTTGATGATGATGGTGTGAGGTAACTCTCTAGAAAGGAGACCTGATAATTGATATTAGATTGTAGGTATTAGGTCAAATGTCAATGTCAAGGTCTCTGATATGAAATTAGGTCAGTCACTGGCTTATGCGGTTCATCTTTGTGCTTGTATTAGTATAACTTCGGCAAGGTCACCGGCAAATGATAAGGATTTTTCTTGAAGATTTATACTGCCTATCATGGATAAGTCTGAATAGACTTGTTTTCACCATTAGACAGTTTGTCGATAGAAAGCCTGAGTCTACACTTTTACCGACCCAAGGGATTTTTAACCTCCCACACCACATAGACATGGTATGAGAGCAACTGGCCTTTGATGTCGCTGTAAGTTATACACAGCAGTGGAAATCCAAATTGGCAGAGGTGGAGGGAACGGGGAATCGAATCACCAACCTTCAGATTAGGAGTCCGACCTAGAAAAAAGTCAGAAACTCTATCCACTCCGCCACAGAGAACACCGAGGACAAGGTCATTGGCTGAGGACGGGGGAATGTGTAATTGTCTAATAATGGATTGGATAAGATCAGACAGCAAGTGGAAGGTCATATTTTCTGGGTCAAGGTCACTGGATTGGGAAACTGCGGGGCTGAAGTCAAATAGCTACCAGGGACGAGATCACTGTATTAGATGAAGAGTGAGAACACGTGAAATGTATCACCAAAGATGGAACATTTCGTAGTAGAATAGAGCAAGAATTGGCTGATCTTGGGGACAAGGACACTAGCGGGTATGTTATGACACTGGGTGGGACAAGGTCGTCCGGGAGGGCAAATGGAATATTATCTAGGTCAAGGTCACGGACAAAATCTGTGAAAATGAGTGTGGATTGAATGTGACTTGAGTGGGACGTCTTTATCATGATGCAGTCAGCGTGGTATCTAGGTGCTGCAGCACTATAACAACACCATGAGTGCGCGCCTTCATAAGTCGGTACTGGCCGATGGCCGTCCTGAGAGACTTCGCGTGTTGGTAGAACGTTAGACCCTAATCAGTAACTCAGTCGCTGACTCTCATATGGGTGAAGGTCATCAGGTTAAGACGCATGAACCCAGTGAATGTAGCCTTTGCAGCCGACACGGCGTTAAGCCACCAACAATCAAGCAATCAATCAAAATCAATAAGACGGTTTAGATGTAATATAATAGAGGACCGAATCCGTAACAGCCCAGCCTCGTTTCTAGTGTGGCAGGTCGATATCGCGGGTTCGAATCCCGGCTGCATGAAACCAATGAGTTACAAATTTGATACTTGTTCAGGGATGAAAGATCTCCGCGATTTCGCGGATTTCCGGGATTTGTCCTGTAGCTATAAGTGTATACTAATACGGTGCGCCTGTCCTGATATGACCTTAGATGTTGCCAGGACGTAAAACTCCAATAACCAACCAACCAATACATTGTTTCACGCCACAGCACTAGCAGCGTATATTACTAACGGCTTCAAATGGCGCAGCAGGGTCAGCTTATACTACTAATACGTGCTTCAAACGGCGCAGCACTATCAGCATATACTACTAATACATGCTTCAAATAAGGCAGCACTATCAGCGTATAGTACTACTATGTGCTTCTAATGCCGCAGCACTATCAGTGTATACCAATATGTATGAAACCTGACTTCCGGGAATTTTCAGCGATTCCCTGACAATGCTCAGCCTATGGGAGAATATCAGCATTTCCGCTTTTTTTACCCGGAGACCACTTTCATCCCTGCTTGTTACTAGCTAGCCTGGCATTTGGCGTTAATAAGATAGGAAAAGGACTGGCTATCTTAGTATCAGGATATTGTGACTGAGTCGGATGTCGGGGCATGGCACCGGCGGCCTGGTCTCCCAGTGGGGCAGCACTATTAAGTCGGCATGACTGCACACTGTCATAAGTCAGTACCGGTCCATGTGGGAACTTGGATGTCATTAGAATGTAAAACCCCAGCAAGCTAATGTAATACAATAAAGGTATCAGTAATGGATAATATAACAAGTGGGAAGTGGATTGATTTCAAAGCAGGGAACAATTTGTGGTGGATCTTTGTGTTTATGTTTTTTTTGTTTGGCATGAGAACAGCGTTGGCCAAAGGAAGAGAAGGTGGAGGGAGAACAACCACTAATGGACATACACGCCAAGAAGCAATCAAGGAGGTGGGAGGGAGGGGAGGGGGGGCAGTGGGTGGGGGAGGGAGAGGGTGGTGGGAAGCATGCACAAACAAATGTACTGATGCCATAATCTAAGCTGTAGAATCAACAACTGAAGCAAATATGGCATGTGGTGTAGTCCTCAATCCTTTGGCCACGTGCAGTTGAGTGGACGGTGGGTGGGGGGGACTGATATGGATGCATTTTCAATTAATTAGACTACTGCTGGTGAGTAATCATGATGCAAACAATGCTAGATCAGGATCCAATGCAAACATGTGACCTCATTTCGCTAACTCAATCAGCCACGTCTAATTTGTCGGGGAATGGACAGCTGTATTTCCACACATAGCGCAAAGCAAAATGTCAACTCTGCAGTGAACAATATATATTATAAAGGATTAACGCTGCCTCTAGAAGGAAATGAATCATTTGTGGAATACATTTGTTTAAAATCTGTCTTGAGTTTCACTCATTTATTCATTTCATCACTAATTGTAATTTCATCTGTGGTTGTTTCATTTTTTTGTCTATTCATACTTGTATTTGCTAACTGGTTCATCAAAGTCTGTGATGTCTGTTGGAAAGTGCATATAAAAGACCCTGTACTACTTATCGGAATGAGTAGCCTATGTGGCGGCAGTGGGCTTCCTCCAAAGAAATATGTCGGAATGACCATGTGTTTGACATCCAGTAGCCGATGATAAAAATCAATGTGCTCCAGAGGCGCCGTTAAATAAAAACAGCTTTCTTTTCTTGTTTTTGCTATGTTCGTTGAGTGAATCATGGACAATTCGCCTTCCTCATTCCACAAGGCTGTGGTATATTCACTTTGTGACTATATATGCTAGATGCATCTCCTTGCAAAGCCTTCTCACCAAGGCCATTGGCCAAACCTGGGTGGCCCCCAAACTACTGGCCTGATCAGAGTTTTTGTTGTTGATGATGTCCAATCACATCGCTGTATTTTTGGGCTTGCTGTTATTATGATAGGGCAAGGGCTGGGCAGCACTATAAAGCAATTGTGAGTGCGCATTCTCACAAGTCGGGAACTGTCCTCATATAACCTCAGATGTTGTTCAGCCTTAAAAGCCCAAACAATCAACCAACCAACCAATCAGTCAGGTGTTTCTCTCACAAAAGAAAGCATTTGTTGTTGTAAGAATTGATTAAAGCTGCATAGTCTGATGAAAACATGAAGATCTCAAAACCAAAGCAATTATCTAGATTTGATTTTACAAATCTAACTTAGATACTGGCACACTTATCAAACATTTGTCACCATATAGAAGGAAATAGAATTAACTGTTACCGCAGAAATGTATGGTGTCAGAGTGTTGACATACTGAATTCTGTATGTTTGCAGTTCAACTATCTCAAAAGTTAGCCATTTAAAATCGATGTTACTTCAAACTAAAGTAAGGTAGTTTAGAATGATTAACCTAATATGTTTATCTCAGAAAATGACAGAAACTTAAAACCATCGGACTATGCAACTTTAAGCTGTACCATCATAGCTGTTCCAGAATGGAACCTGTATTGTTAAATGAGTCTTCATTGGTCACCCTTAAGGCATTGAAAGAAAAGAAAACAAAAACAAAAACAGCGCAAAAATGAAACTAAGTTGGGCACGACAAAGATTGCCTCTGCGATAAAATGGGTTTAGACCGGCTTACAACCTTCTTACAATCGAGTCAAAAATCGAATTAGGACTTCCGGGCAATGAACAACAACATTTTGACTTCCAAGTGATGTAATTAAGGTTGTTGTTTTGTTGTGGGTTTTTTGTGGTGGTGGGTTGAGGGGCGGCTGGATTCCTTTAAAAGTAACGCCATGGAAATCACACCAAAACAAGTACACAAAAACGATGCTGTCACTGGAGGCTGAAAGCGGTTTAAGCCTTGGGACAACGTCGATCAAATATGCTGTGTTTTCAAAAAGGTTGTTTTATTTAACGACGCTTCTAGAGCACATTGATTTTTATCATCGGCTATTGGATGTCAAACATATGGTCATTCTGACATATTTCTTTGGAGGAAATCCGCTGCCGCCACATAGGCTACTCTTTCCGATATGCAGGCAAGGGGTCTTTTAGATGGACACAGATGGGACACCACATACCAGAGCCTTTGATGGACAAGTTGTGTGTTTTCACGGCGTTTGGGTGACCTGGGCCAGGCCTAATTTCTATCTACTACTTACTGTGAGAATTGAATGGCAGAAGGGGGATTGGCCCGGGCTCTTGCGCTGTTATAGTGTCTGCACAGCAGTTGGTGGGTTGTTGGAATGTGAAGTACTGGAACGTCTAAGGTCATGTCAGGATGGGTACCGACTTGTGACAGCGGGCACTCGTAGCGATTGTCATAGTGCTGCACCACTGGGTTGGCTGGTTGGTTTTGTTGTTGGACTTTTACATCCTGGCAACATCTAAGGTCATATCAGGGTGGGTATGGATTTGTGACAGTGCACACTTATGGCGACTTTATAGGGCTGCCCCACTGGCAAATCAGGCTGCCAGCACCATGACCTGATATCCCATTCAGTCACATTATCCTGACACTTAACCAACCAATCCTTGGCACTTTGCATTTATACGATAGCTTCAGGACTGGTTGGTTCACTTCCAGGATAATATGACTGAGTGGGATATCGGGTCATGGTGCTCGTGGCCTGTTTTCTCAGTGGGGCAGCACTACCAAGTCGCCATGAGTGCGCGCTGTCACAAGTCAGTCCATGTCCTGATATGACCTTAGATGTTGGCGGGATGTAAAACTCCAACAACCAACCAACTCGGGCAGACATGCGCACACGCTCGCCAACTGGTCATGTCGGGAGTATATTATGGGGCTTAATGCAGGCAGGCTGAACCGTGTGGCAGGGCATTAAGGCAGGCATTGTTCCAGCACCGGCAACCTCCATAAAAACTGCCATTCAGATCTCGGATTGAGACAAGAGTAATTGAAGCTGTGAAGAACACAGTGGGCGTTTCTGGGGAGGGGTTGGGGGCTATGTCAATAAATCACCGTTATTTATATTATTTTTAGTATTATATAAACTATATTAAAAAAGATATTTTAAAAGATAGATTACTTACAAAAATATATAGTGTCGTAGTCTGCACTGACCTCACATACTAGGAGCCACATAGACAGGTAGGCGTGGATAGGGTGGTAACATCAGGGAACCTAGGTGGTGTAATGGGTAGCACACTGGCCTGGAATGCAAGAGATATAGATTCGATTCATGCTCTAGGCGCAATATTTCCCATTTCCATCACCCCCCCCCACGATAATATATAGTTAATAACGAATAACAAATTTAATAAAAATGCACTGATAATTCAAGCAAACTCCTAGAAAGTATATATTCTAGGAATGAAACTTAAAACCTAAACTAATATACTACTAACACAACAAGGGGAAGGCTGTTGTTGTTGTTTTAAGTCCTAGCAACATCAAGGTGAAGGCAGTCAGGGAAGATAACTATAGATAACCAAACAACTAACCAATTGGAGACCAGGCCACCATGACCCGATATCCCACTCAGTCACATTATCCTGACACTGAGCCAACTGGTCCTTACCCTATCCTAATAATGCTGAGTGCCAGGCTAGGAAGCGACAAGTATAAATTTAAATCTTTGGTTTGACTCGACCATGGTTCAAACCCGTGGGTTGGAATCCCACGATCTACCAAAGCCGGACACGGACGCTCAACTCATTCGACCATCTCATCTGGTCTCCCGCCATTAGTTGTGGTACATCTTACTTGAACGTAGAAGTAGGAGTGTCGCTTATGAATAATGATTGGATGTTGGAGTTGTTAGTTGAACGGCCATTGCACTCAATCTAAGCGTGACGTGGAAGATTTAATGACGTCACGATAATGATCTAATCGCGCCTTGCTTGTGGGCGAGTCGCAAACACTGTGTTTGTGTTTTGTTTGGCTTTTTCTTCTTTTCTTTTTCCTTGTGCATGCCGGAAACCAGCAACCAAACGCCATCTCCAAACAAAACCAAACAAAACAAAGCAAAACCTAATAAAGATTTGCCAATGAAAACATGGGGTCTTTTAGAAATAATGATTCACAAACCAGCAGCTTCGTCGCTGAACAATTTTCGTCCAGTAATTAGTTTTAGACGCAAGTTAATTACTGCTAGCGCGCTGGTCGCTTGAACATCGGCAGTCATTAGGACGTGTTTGTAGAGGGTGTGTTTGATTAGCACAAGCTTCATTGGGGAGCAGATGTGTAGGATGTATTTGATTAGCGAGCGTTGGTCTGGGATGTGTTTGATTATGACGTGTTGATTATGACATGTTCGAGTAGGGCACGTTCGATATAGGTGTGTTCGATTATGACGTGTTCGATTAGGGTGTGTTCAATTAGGGCATGTCGATTTTGGCATGTCCGATTAGGTCTTGTTTCAGAATTATTTGTTTGATAAGGATGTGTTTCGATTAGGGTGTTCATTTCCGCAATGTAATTGTCCCATATCAGGACAGGTACTAACTTGTGGCAGTGCACACTCATGATGACTTTATAGAGCTGTCCCAGTGGAAGATTGAACCTCTGACATGATGATCCGCTCTCCCACCCCATTCACATTATCCTGATACTGAATAAACCAATCCTAGCCTTATGCTATTAATGCCAAGCCATAGCACCAAGTAAGGTATGAGTTGGGACATGTTCGATTGGGACATGTTTCGATTGGGACATGTTCGATTAGGACATGTTCGATTAGGACATGTTCGATTAGGACATGTTCAACTGGAGTGTGTTCAATTAGACCATGTTTGAATAGGCCATGTTCGAGTAGAACATGTTCGAGTGGAACATCTTCGAGTAGAAGGTATTCACTTAGGATGTATTCGATCATGAGCTATTCAACTAGGACGTGTTCGAGTAGAACACATTAGATTAGGATGTGTTCCAGTAGGATGCGTTAGATTGGGACGTGTTCGATTGGGACACTTGGCAAGGTACTGATGAACCGCCCCCTCTCTCCCCCCCAATAGCATTCTAAATTGGACGTCACTCCCAATGTAAGGTTCCCAGCATTAGGCGACAGGGACTGGAGCTGAGTGCTGTATTTGTGTGTGTGTGCGGGGGGGGGGGGGGTAGGGTGGCCTGGCCTGACTTCTTTATATCAACAAATCTTCACCTAAACTCGCCCTAATCAGATTCATCAAGATCACTGTACAGTAAATGCAATACGTGAGCACGGGTCTCCCATCATTTTCAGCTTGACTATTTCTTCACTATTTACATGTAGAAACCGAAGTGGAAGGCCTAGCTTGTGGAATACCCACTTTGTGTTGGATCTAATGGGCACGATCCCGCATTGAGTTAAACCAACAGCCTCGGTAATTGCCGTTGCCTTTTTTGGCACTTCTATGCATTAGCATCGTGTATGGGATGGTTAGCCCAGTATGGCGTCTCAGTTGGGCAGCACTACAAAGCCATGAGTGTGCACGTCGGGATATGGCCTTAGATGTTAGTAGGATATATATCTACCTGAATCATTGTGTCGTACGATTAGATAAGGGCATAAACCATTTGTCAGTTGTCTCAGTCTAGACACAGCATTGGTGCCAAGGCCAGTAAGGGACAATCACATCGTGCAATACTGGCCGGCTTCCCGTGCGGGAGGTCGTGGGTTCGAACGCCTCCCGAGTCAAACCAATGACTTACAAAATATATACTTGTCACTACCTTACTTGTCACTATGGCTTGGCATTAATAGGATAGGGCAACGACTGGTTTATTCAGTATCAGGATAATGTGAATGGGGTGGGAGAGCGGATCATCATGTCAGAGGTTCAATCTTCCACTGGGGCAGCAGCTCTCTAAAGTCATCATGAGTGTGCACTGTCGCAAGTTAGTACCCGTCCTAATATGACCTTAGCTGTTGCTAGCATGCAAAGCTCAAATAAACTACCTAATAGCAATTAAGTTAGACAGAAAAGAAAATCACCATCGCATTGCCTTAGTTCCCCCAAATTAAAGGGTCATGGGTATACTGATGTTAAAGTTCTGTTTTCAAATAAAAGCATAACCTTTTCGTATGGAAAACACTTGTCTAGATTTGAACATGCATATCCAACTTAGATACTGCTGCACTTGTTAAAGTTGCATAGTCCGATGAAAACATCAAATTTTCAAAATCAAAACATCAAATTTTCAAAATCAAAACAATGATCTAGATTAGATTCTACATATCCAACCTAGATACTGGTGCACTTATTAAACATTTTTTGCTGCATAGAATGGTGTAATGCGCCAATTTAATAGAACCTGTTATTACTGAAGCCTATGGTGTCGAGAGTTTTGGTGTGCTTTCCAAAATTAATTTGGCATGTTTTTGCATCAAATATCTCCAATGTTTGCCATTTAAATTAAAAGTTACTTCGAACTAAAGTTAAGTAGACTATAATGATTAATCTAATGTATTTATTTATCTCAGAAAATGGCAAAAACTTTAAACCATCGGACTATGCAAATTTAAGTATTTGTTGCTATATAGAAGGGCGTACTAAGCAAATTTAATCGAACCTGTTACTGTTGAAGCCTATGGGATCAGAGTTTTTGCAAAATTAATTTTGCATGTTTGCACTTCAAATATCTCCAAAGTTAACAATTTTAAAATCAAAGTTCCATCAATCTCATATAAGATATATCCTAACGATCAACCTAACATCTCAGAAAATGATAGAAACTCACAACCATCGGACTATCCAACTTTAATATCTGGTACCCGAGACTGAAAAACCAAAATGGGCAGCATAATACATGGCTGGACAGTCCGCCATAGATCAGCACAGTGTTAGTGAAGGCGTAGAAGTTTGCGGGTTGTGATTCTTGACATTTGATGACGCAAGTGCCACAAGCCATCAGAAGTTTGGCTGCTCTGAACGAGCGGCCCGGCGGTGCAAGTGGTAGTGATGAGAGGGGACGGGGAGACTGGAGGTGTTGAGTGGTGGGTAGCGGGGCACCCATCATGCCGTGTGTGCTCTGGTCCCCCAACCCCACACTCACACTCACACACTCACAGCCACACTCACACTCACACTCAGTCACAGTCACATTCACACTCACATCCACACTCACAGTCACACTCACAGTCAGTCACACTCACAGTCACACTCACAGTCACACTCCCATTCACACCCACATTCACACTCACACCCACATTCACCCTCACACCCACATTCACACCCATATTCAGACTCACACCCACACTCACGTTCACACTCACACCCACATTCACCCTCACACCCATATTCACACTCACACCCACACTCACGTTCACACTCCCACCCACATTCACCCTCACACCCACATTCACACCCATATTCACACTCACACCCACACTCACATTCACACTCACACCCACATTCACACCCATATTCACACTCACACCCACACTCACGTTCACATTCACACTCACACCCACGCTCACACTCGCCCTTCTACCCCCTCCACCCCTCACTTTGGGACGAGACCAGACGAGATGGTAAAGGATGAACTTCCCACCTACCACCAGCCCTCACTTCACCCTTCACTGCGTCCCTGTCACCATCACCCTCACTTCACCCCTCACTATGTCCCTGTCAACAACACCCTCACTTCACCCCTCACTGCGTCCCTGTCACCCTCACCCTCACTTCACCCCTCACTACGCCCCTGTCACCCTCACCCCCACTTCACCCCTCACTATTCCCCTCCCCTCACCCTCACCCGTCACTCGTCCCCTCACCCTTCACTCGTCCCCTCACCCCTCACTCGTCCCCTCACCCCTCACTCGTCCCCTCACCCCGCCACTCACCCTTCATCCCGCCACTCACCCTTCACCCCGCCACTCACCACTCACACCTCACCCCGCCACTCACCCCTCACCCCTCCGTACACTCCCATCCCCCAGGCGCCACCTTCGTGTGTCTACTTAGCTCCTGCGTCCCTACCCATGATTCCCCTCCCCTTACAGTAACCTTGACAACCCCCCGCCTCTCTGCACCCACCAATCATTGCCGCCCTGCTGCCACTTCAAGGAGCACCCTCCTACCCTCCTTCAGCACACACTACCTCCCCCCTCCCCCCCCCCCACCCCACCCTGGCGCCTGACAAAAAGTTTGTAATGCATTGCTTTAACCAAAGCGCAGAACTGACATGGTGTCGACTTTCAGTCGTCTGCCAACTGATTATCTAATTGTGTTTTTTTTTTTGCATATACAATAGTTGATTAAGCGAGAAAATTTTAAATCGCTGACAATTGGTCTTCCTCATTCCACTGCTCTTTGCCCTATCCTAGTAATGTCAAATACCAGGCTAGAGTAGCGACAAATATAAATGTTTAAATCATTGGTTTGACTCAAGCAGGGTTCAAACCTGGGGGTTTGAATTCCATGACCTACTAAAAGGGGAGATGGACACTAAACTCACTCAGCCATCCCGTTCTGCTGGTGTTCTCTGGAATTATCAGCAGTGGTTGATCACTAACAATTAAAGTAGTTGTTAAAAAAGGTATTTTGCCTTATGTAGCTGATTCAGCTAAGGAATGACCCAGGTGCATGTGACAAAACTTTAATCAGGATTTACAGTAGTGTTGGGGCCCAGCCCTGTGAAGGAGATACCAAAAAAAAGCAAAAGTAGTAGGACGCCTGGGCAGACAAGATTGTGCGTCGCGGCCTCGCTGAGAAGTGAAGCGTTAGCAGCCAGCGTGACCGATGGTGGAAAAAGGTGTGAAAGGCAGCTGGGCAATCGAGTGGACGGATAGATAAACTCATCCATCTACCCGAAGACGAGTCCAAGCCACAGTGGGCAGGGGAGAAGGCAGGGGTGTCATTGCCACGGAATCAAGGCGCAATGTGAGCATTGCGACTAATGCAGCTGATCCTTCAGACTTAAGTCAGGCTATGTCAGCCGTTGTCTGTTTGGTTAAAAGGTGTGCATTACCGCATAGATAGTGTAGTGGTCTGCACTGACCTCTCAGGCAAGGAGCTGCATATACAGGTAGGTGTGGGTAATGTGGTGACATTAGGGAGCCTAGGTGGTGTAATGGTTAGCACACTGGCCCAGGATGCAAAGAGATGTGGGTTTGAGTCCCGCTCTAGGTGCAATATTTCCCATTTTCGTCACCCCTATGACATTGGTTGCCGTGACCATGATCCTGTACAAGTTAGGTGCTGTATAGTTGTTGAACTTACCCTGTGTATGAATATAAGTGCATTGCCTGTATGTATGTAATTGTAAGCATTAAAAGACTCACAATTCCAGGATGACGAGTGTAGTGGTTTGCACTGTCCTCTCAGTAAATAACCACATAGACAGGTAGGTGTAGGTAGTGTGGTGACATCAAGGAGCCTAGGTTGTGTAATGGTTAGCACATTGGCCCGGAATGCAAAGAGATGTGGGTTCGAGTCCCGCTCTAGGCACAATATTTCCCATTTTCATCACCCCCACGACAACAGTCCTAGATCCCGAATATATCAACATCCTGCCTTATTTAATATATCAACATCCTGCCTTATTTAAATATTATCACTGAAGATCTCATGAGTTTCAGTTATGATTAAAGGTTACCACATTGTGCTAGTACTGGCTTCTATTGTAACGGCCTTTTGGATA
Organism: Branchipolynoe longqiensis; assembly: GCA_030323885.1. Classification (NCBI taxonomy): domain Eukaryota; kingdom Metazoa; phylum Annelida; class Polychaeta; order Phyllodocida; family Polynoidae; genus Branchipolynoe; species Branchipolynoe longqiensis. The sequence goes on from CM059189.1 coordinate 91,861,047, forward strand.
GGTTAAGCATATTCCAAAGTTTCTTAGCAGTGTTTTCAGCTTCAAAAACAAACAAACAAGAATAATTTCTTTGATGGGATTTATCACAAACCAGAATAATTTTAATGGGATTAGTCCCACCTTGAACTAGTGCCTTGATATCAAAAGCTATTCTGCTTAACCTTTCAGGCTTGGCCTGAGGGCAACTGATCTTTAAAAATAAAATATAAAAATAACAACGATAACAACCAAGTATTATTCGCAAAGGGGCCTCAATGTCGATGCAGCTTCTTTACATCAAACCGGGTTAAATATAGAACTCATGGCTGGCTAATGTGATTAGTGGTCGGTTCCACATGCCTGATTAAACTGATCCTCAGCTAAAACCGAAGAGTAGCTTTTCGCGCCAGAAAAAGATGGCCACAGTCATAGGCCACATCAGCCAACTATAACCCCATGGGTGCTAATTCCGAAATCAAAACTTAAATGTCAGAATAATTATTTATTAGCAGCGATAATTATTGTTTATTATTTTAGCAGGTTACTTCGATGGATGGAGATCATGGATTAAAAAATTGTTAAAACATATTTAAACAGTGATCCACAAATAAATTAGAATATTTTGCATTCCAGTTCTGAATCTAGTTAAATCTTGATAAATTGCTATTATTTCTTCATTTTCTTCTTTTTTCTACCGGGAGCGGTGGCAGAATCGGCAGAGCGCGGGCCTCCCGTGCGGGAGATCGGGAGATCGGTTCTCGGTTGAGTAAAACCAATGACTTATAAAATTGATATTTGTCGCTTCCTAGCCAGGCCCGTCCTGATATGACCTTAGACGTTCCCACGACGTAAACTCCAACAACCAACCAATATTTTTTTCTCAAATATGTTCTATATATTATTGTAATAGTCTGTACTCACTTATCAGGCAAGGAGCAACATATACTGATAGACAGGTACGTTTGGATACGGTGATTGCAGTAGGGAGCCTATGTAGTGTATTGGTTAGCACGCTAGTCCCAGAATGGCAAGAAGTGTGGGTTCGAAACCTGCTGGAGGCGTAGTATTCCCATTTCCTTCACCCCATGACACTGGTTGCCGTGGCCTGGATCCCATACAAGCTATGTACTCTATGGTTGTTGAACCTACCCTGAGTATGGATGGAAATCCATTGCCTGTCTGTATATATTCAGATGCATTAAATGACTTATGGACATAAACTATAAAACATTATTATTTAATTATATTTTCTTATGGACATAAACTATTTCTAACCATTTTCCTCGCACTCACCCAAGACATTATTATTTAATTATATTTTATCATTATTATTATTAATATTAGTAATAATAATGTTAATAGTAGCAGTAGTATCATGTTGGTGATGGTTCTCTCTATCGAAACCTCGAAACCAAAGAGGTAAATAAAGACACAAACGCTGGAGCGTCGGTGTAGACTTTTATTTTCCCCTCAGAGGTCAGGCGCGGGATGTGAACTGCCCCCTGAGGGATGTGTCGCAGGCTCTTAAAGACCATCCCCGAGCGGAGAGTGCTGGTCGTCTGCGTATAAATAGTTGGCGACCGGTCCCCTACGCTAACACTGCCATTCCGTGGCTGGAGGAGTACGGTTTAAGAGCGGTGCAGTGTGTAGACAGGCCTGGTGTCACTTCATTACTATTTATTCAGGATTAGTAATAGTATCTCAGTCCCACTTCTAGACATATTGTTAATAGCATGTGCTCTAAACGTGGCTAAATTTGTTCAACCGGAAGCGTGATAAGCGAGTCCATAACGAGAGTAAGCCAAGGCCGAGATTGCATTCTGCTATTATGTTTCCCACTTGACGGCATTTAATTTCATGCATCCTGACGTAAGATGTGATTAAAATAACGAGAAGAAGAAACAGAAGCTGAAACCAAACGCTCCATACTGCTGCTGAATTAATAATCTTCAGAGATGAAAGACCCCCACGGTTTCGCGGATTTCTGGGATTTCTTATATTCACCGATTAATGGTAAACACAATTTCAAAAGATGGGATGTATATGACAACAGTTGGGTGGTTCAAATCCTGTTCTTATATGACCTTAGATGTAGTTAGAACATAAAACCTAAGCAAGACACTCTTATATATGGGCGATAATACAATCACAACAAGGCTAGTTGAGACCTGACTTTTGGTATTTTTCCACGATTCCCTGACAATGCTAAACCTATGGGAGAATATCCACATTTCTGCTTTTTTTCCCCCGGAGACCACTTTCATCCCTGTCTTATTCTGGACTCATTATTTGTCATCCTGTCCAAATTGGGTCATGCTTATTCCACTATACAGGCTTTGAAACGTATCTAGCACCTGCTATTTTGAAATAGATCTAGCACATGCTGCTTGTATGGATGACCAGACGTGATGGCCCTGTCTGTGCTGCACAGATAACACCCAGCTCTAGTCAAATCAATGACTTACAAAATTGATACTGTGTTGTTATCTAGCCAGGCACTCGATATTACTAAAGCGGCTGTCACACCTCGCTGGATTGAGCAACGGACAGAATTGTCTAGTCCGGTGGTGTTCGGGCGCGTAAAGTACAAAATGTATTAAAATGTGTCAAAATGTTGCGCTATCTGGTCAATGGCCGCTGGACGAACGGACATGGAACGGATAGCCAACGGACGAAACAAACTCAAACCGGACAAGAACCGTAGACATCAGTCTGGCGGAATCCGTTCCTAATTTTGTCCATGTTCAAAACTTGTATGGACACAAACCGGACTTTGTTCAGTTTCTTTCCGTTTCCCCCAATCCGGTGATGTGTGACAGGGCCTTAAGATAGGGCAAAGATTGGTTAGATCAGTATCAATCAGTATGAGTGAGATATCGGGCCATTGTGCCAGCCACCTGACCTCCCAGTGGGGCAGTGCTATAAAGTCACCATGGGGGCGCACTGTCATGAGTCGGTAACCATCCTGATATGACTGTCGATGTTGCTAGGATGTAAAACCCAAACAAAGAAATAAACAAACAAAACATCAATGACCGTAGATGGTGCTAGGATGTGAAACCCCGAAAACCTTGTATGGAGGTGCTTGTTGGGTGCCTTGTGCTGCGATAACACATATACCATACTCATCTGACACCTTTAAAGCGAGAGCCTAGAAAGAAAACAACCAAAGACACACACATATAGCCTAATTTTATTTTAACCTAGCCTTAAAGCTGTATATTCCGATGAAGTATCAAAATGTCAAAGCCCAAACAATTATTTAGATTTGATTCTACATTACCTAACTTAGATACTGATGCACTTATTAAGCATTTTTTGCCGCACAGAAAGGTATACTGAATCAATTTAATAGATTTTTACTGCTGAAGTCTATGGTGTTAGCGTCAGGGGTTTTGGCATGCTTACCAAAATTAATTTGGCATGTTTTCACTTCAAATATCTCCAAAGGTTAGCCATTTAAAATTAAAGTTGCTTCAACTTTCAAGCTAAAGTAAGGTATATTATAACGATCAACTTAATGTGTTTACCTCAGAAAAATGACAGAAACTCATAACCATCAGACTGTGCAACTTTAATTAAATGACAAAGTGTTAAATAAATATAACCAGAGAACAGCGTTAAAAACCCCCTCCTGTTTTAAACTTGTGCGCTGCCTAGACCAGACGGGATGGCCGAATGAGTTAGAGCGTCCTTCTCCCGGGTTGGTAGATCGTGGGGTCGTGGGTTCGAACCCTGGTCGAGTCAAACCAATGACTTAAAAATTGATACTTGTTGCTTCCTAGCCTGGCGCTCGGCATTATTAGGATAGGGAAAGGACTGGTTGGCTCAGTGTCAGGATAATGTGACTGAGTGGGATATCACATCATGGTGCTGGTGGTCTGGTCTTCCTAGTGGGGCAGCACTATCAAGTTGCCATGAGTGTGCACTGTCACAAGTCGCTACCCGTCCTGATATGACCTTACATGTTGCTAGGATGTAAAACAACAAACAAACAACCAAAGATCGTTTGAGGGGGCTGCCACAGAACTATTCGCCCTAATGAGCCCTTACAGTTATTAGTTAGTACCGGCGCCGATGTGCCGTGACCTTTGCCCTATGGTGGTGTTTGATGAGGTGCAGTCGGATGTTAATGGCTAGGCTGTGAGTTAATTGTAAGTAGTCACGTGACGTCTCCCTCGTCTACTGACGTAACAGAACAGCTGTTCTTCCGGACAGAGTTAAAGTTGGATAGTGCGTTGCTTTTCGGTTTCTGCCATTTTTATTAAGTTGATCATTGTAGTTGACCTTGCATTAATTTGAGGTAATTTTTCTTGATTTAATGGCCGGCTTTCGCCATATTTGAAGTGAAAATATGCGGGATTAATTTTAGCATGCACATCTAAATTCTACCAGTATAGACTTCACTGATAACAGTGTCTATTAAAGTTGCATAGTCCGATGGTTTTAAGTTTCTGCCATTTGTATTAAGTTGATCATGATAGTCGACCTTGCATTAATGTCATGAAATTTGTCTCATTAAATGGCTAACTTTGGCCATATTTGAAGTGAAAACATGCTGAATTAACTTTAGCATGCATATTTAAATTGTAACACTGTCGGCTTCAGCAGTAACAGGTTCTGTTATATTGACTTAATGTGTCCTTCAAACAAGCAACATATGCTAACTTGGATATGCAAAATCAAAGTGAGGTAAGTGTTAATTGTGTTGGTTTCTGAATGTTTTTGTTTTTATCAGACTATGCAGCTTTAAGGTATCATTGAACACGAGTTTCGGGATTGGTCGGTTCCCATGAAAAGAACAAGATGGCTGAATGGTGGATATGGCGACCTGCTTTACATGCAGGAGGTCGCGGTGTAATATGTTGAGTCTTGGCCGTCTGAGCCTTACTCTCCCCAGGTGCGTTCTGACAACTGTCTATCAGTTTACACCTGATGCCCCTCTCCAACAAGCTCATAAGAAAGAAAGAGAAGACAAGTCGCGCAAGATTGACAGTGAAGAAGATGTGCTATATTGGTATCAACTCCTGTTCACCTTCTAGTGACCTATCACCCTCACTCCTTACCTACTGTCCACGCAGAGCCTCATTACTCTCGTTAGTGTGTATAGGAAACAGTGCCTACAGCCCATTGAACCGGAGTCCCATTGTTGTTGCACACAGCTCAGTGCCTTTTGAATAGCTGCTGCTAGTTTGTATATCGAAAGTGGAGCCTCAGACAGAGTGTCTGGGTCCCTGGACAAAAGAAGAGTGTGTCTCCTTCCATTCTCTAGCTCAGAGTCTCTGTCAAGAGTGTCTCCAGAAGTGAATGAATAATATATACGAGAGTGAGGTCTGTGTGTCAGGTGCAAGGTGTGCAGGTGACTGGGCCTCCCACAGCCAGCCAATCAGACACCCTCTACAGCCTGGGGGGGTGATGCCCTAATAGGGGCAGCTGTCACTCAACCCCAGCTGTAGGTGGTGTCCATAATGTATGCAGGATGGCTGGGTGTACTTGCCCATCGGCCCGGTGGTAACAGTTAGTTGCAGACAGTTACAATAAACATATATATTAAAGATGTCCTTCCCCCCCCCCCCCCCACTTGCACTCGTACTGGTGCATAGAGGGAACATTTCACCAAACATTAACTGTCCCTTACATATGAACATCACATCATAATCTCGGGCACTATGTGTTATCTTATTTTCCACATAGTCTCTTATGTCACACAGCGAATGGGGCACCCATTGCTTCTCTGTTACATAACCTTGGTCCCCACTCCATCACCCAAGAATACTAATGCTCTCTGCCAATATATATACTTTCGAACCAAAAATCTGTATTTTTACAGCGGGTTCGATTTCCAGACAAGTCAAATCCAAGTATGATGCAAAATTGATACATGGTGCAACGAGTCCTGGAACTCTGCATTGCTAGGGTAGTGGGTCATACGTCTGGTTGGCTCAGTATCAGGATAATGTGACTGAGTGGGATATCACAATGTTGGTAGTGCAGTGGCTGTCTTATTATTCAGAAGGTTGTGGCCTTGAACCCCAACCGAGTCAAACTAACGATATACTAAATTAGCACATGTCGCTACCTGGCTTGGTGGTCAGCATTAATAGGATAACACAAGGAACAGTTTTGCTCAATATCATAAAAATATGACTTGAGTGGGATATCGGGTGATGTCGTCAGTGGCCCACTCTCCCAGTGCAGTGTGGCAGCACTATAACATCGTCATCAATGTGCACTGTTTTAACTTCTAGGACAGTTCCCGTCCTGATATGACCTTAAACGCTGCTAGTATGTAAAGCACCAACAAACAAACCCCCCATTTTAGAGGCTTTATGGTATTCACCGCTCACCAGCTGTGCGCTATATAGGTCACCACATGGGGGCGGCACTGTGCAGTAGATCACCGTGTGAGGGTGCTTTGTGATTGCTCAGCCAAGTACAGTGGCAGCCATTGTTCCGCGCATCCTCATCAGTGGGCGATAATGCGGGGGGACCCTGTGCGCGGATGTCGCAAGGTGGCGCCACCTCGCGCCCCCTGTGGCGGCGCGAGGCGAAACAGATCCCGCCAAAATGAGACCCCACTATGGGGCTGCAGCTATTGTTGCGTTGGGTAGGCGAAGAAGAGGAAAACAACAACAAAGTGAACAAACTCAAATATGCAGGCATTTATAGTCGGGTGTGTGTGGAGTGGTGTGTGTGGGGGTGGGGGGTGAATTGATGGGTTTCCCTTATACTTGTCGTTATGTAGTATTCTCTTCCGGAACCATTTCTCCCTTTGTGGTCAGGTAGAGAATAGGTGAGTGGTAGTCAAAAGTGGTCGCACAAGATGATGTAATAATAATGTCTCTGTAGGAGAATAACATCCTGAAATGAAAGACCCCCCCCCCACACACACACACACACTCCCAAGACAGATTGTTTGGTTGTTTTTTTTACGTTCTAGCAACATCTAGGGTCATATCAGGACAGGTACCAACTTGTGACAGTGCATACTCATGGCGACTTTATAGCACTGCCCCACTGGGAGATCAGGCTGCTGGCACCATGACCGGATATCCCACTCAGTCACATTATCCTGACACTGAGCTAACCAGTCCTTGCCCTATCCTAATAATGTTGAGCGCCTGCTAGGAAACAACAAGTATCAATTTAAAAGTCATTGGTTTGACTCAACGGGGAACCGAACTCGTGACCTTCCGCATTCGAGGCCCGCGCTCTACCGATTAGGCCACCGCGCCCGGTCCCAGGACCGAAGGTTGGGAGTTCAAATCAGTCAAACCAATGATTTATCAAATGTATACTACCTAGCCTTGCGCTCGTATTTAATAGGATAGAACTAGAACTACCATAGCTCAGTATCAGGATAATGTGACTGTGGAATACTGGGTCATGGTACCACCTGCTTGGTCTTCCAGTGGAGCAGCACTATAACATTGCCATGAGTGCGCACTTTCACAAGTCAGTGCCTGTCCTGATAGGACCTTAGATGTTGCTAGGACGCAAAGCGACAAAACACAAACAAAGAAATATTGTATTTTCTTCCTGCCAATGTGACCAGACGGGGTGGCCGAGTGGGTTGGAGCGTCCGTCTCCCGTGCTGGTAGATCGTGGGGTCGTGGGTTCGAGTCCCGGTCGAGTCAAACCAATGACTTTAAAATTGATACTTGTCGCTTCCTAGCCAGGCGCTCGGCATTATTAGGATAGGGCAAGGACTGGTGTGCTCAGTGTCAGGATAATGTGACTGAGTGGGATATCAGGTCATGGTGCCGGCGGCCTGGTTTCCCAGTGGGACAGCACTATAAAGTCGCCATGAGTGCGCACTGTCACAAGTCGGTACCCGTCCTGATATGACCTTAGATGTTGCTAGGATGTAAAACAACAACAAACAAAATCCTGCCAAAGTGAAAAGGTGACAATTTCTTCAGTATATCACAGAAACGCAGAGCCATGGAGGTGAGGTTTGTAGATTTTATGTGAAGGGTGGGGTGGGTGGTGGGTGGTAGGGGTTGGGGGTGGGGGTGGGTTTGGGGGGAGGGGGTGTACTGGTACTCAACACCAGGATCTTGGTTCTGCGTGATAAGCAACCATTAGTCCTCCCTCTGCTGACCTTGACCTTGCATTCACACCTTGCCCATTATCATGAAAGGGGGCACCGACCAGTTAATTCTCCTCAGCGTCGAGACGAGATGGGATGGCCGAATGAGTTGAGCATCCGTCTCCCATTTTGGTAGATCGTGGGTTTCGAAGCCATGGGTTTGAACCCTTATCCAGTCAAAGCAACAATTTAAAAATGTGTACTTGTCGTGTCCTAACCAGGTGCACGGTATTATTAGGATAGGGCAAGGACTAGTTGGCTCAGTGACAGGATAATGCGACTGAGTAGGATATCAGGTCATGGTGCTGTTAGCCTGGTGTCCCAGTGGGCAAAGACCCTATAATACTAAGACGGCTCACTCCCTATCTCTCCCATGGTAATGTAAATTTTGCAGTGTCACCTTGTGGTGGGTTTGGTCAGCCTGGCTGCTGGTTGGTGTTTCACATGTAAACACATACAATTATGTTATACATGAGATAGGTAAGTATGAATACACATCAATATGAAATTGCTATGAACAAATACACATTATCATCAGCATCATCATCAGCTTCGCCATCATCACACATCTTTCACATTCATATATACCTTTATACATATAATATAGCACCTGTTTAACCAAGAGAACAGCCAGTGCGCCAAGTGGTGGGTTTGATCATTTTGATTACACAGTACAGGCTGAGTGAGCCGTCTTAGTAGTATAGGGTCTTTGCAGTGGGGCAGCACTATTACGTTGCCATGAGTTAGCACTGTCACAAGTCGGTACCCGCACTGATATGACCTTAGACGTTGACAGGACTATAACTGAAAATTTAGGCGGACAACTGAAAATGACACCAGACTTATCCTATGGACAAGTGACTAAGATTTGCTTATTTCTATCACTGGACTTGTGGCGCCACCACAGTGCGTCTACCTCACGAACCACTATATGTACAAGTGTGTGCATAGCTACATTACTGAATGGAATGTCGGCTTTATTCAGTTATTGTTATCATGCAAACAGTCGCATACTAAACGGCACCAGTGGATAGCAGGGGGTTGGTAGGGAGGACCATGCTCATCTAACCATACCCTATATTTGCATTATACCACACTCTGCTGTCATTCAATCGCTAACAGTACACACATCGGGCATTCACGCGAACATAGCAATTTGGATAATGTTTCCTGTAGAATTCACTCGGTAGATAATCCAACCCCCAAAGTCCCCAACACTCTCCTTCCACAAATTGAGCGTGCTACCAAATGGAGAGTGACAGAGGGAGAGATGAGAGAGGGAGAGGTAAAGAGAGCGAAGGAGAGAGGGAGAGAAGAGGGGGAGCGAAGGCGAGAGAGAGAGGGAATGAGAGAAGGAGAGAGGGAGCGAAGGAGAGAGGGAGCGAAGGAGAGAGGGGTGGGAGAAAAAAACAGCACCCAAAGGTAATGCCTCCAATAACTGAACGGGGGAAGAAAAGAAGTGAGTTCAATTTGTCAAACTCCTGTAAACATTATCAGATTGCATAAATATTCACTGAACGTAGCCGGGCATGGTGGCTCCTGGCAATGTGCCAGATTAAACTGGGGATGAGCCAGCTTGGATCGGCTTACAACCAAGGAATATGCATTGACTTTCAATGCTTAAGCTCCTCGTCAAGTCCACGTGGTGTTATATTCAAACAGGTAGATGTGGTTCGAATAGGGATTCCCATTTTGATGTTAAGCCCCCCGACCCTCTACCCCACTCTCGCTCTCCCATGTGGTCTGAATGGGAGGCTTGGAGAAGGGTGCAGTTGTGTGTGACGAGCGTACAGACAAGTGGCGCCACTGGTGCATCTTTAGTGAACTACAGTTATATGCAGTTTCGGAAACATACAATACCTACGCACATAAGCCGTCTGTTACTTTCTTAGACTTTGCCGCCATGTCTAACAAACATACTCCTGGCACATCACAACGTGGTGTGACTGAGTGGGATATCAGGTCATTGTGCCGGTGGCGTGGTCTCCCACTCGGGCAGCAGTATAAAGGCGCCATGAGTGTGCACTGTCACAAGTCAGTACCCTTCCTGATATCACCTTAGATGTTTGCCAGAACATAAATGTCCAACAACCAACCAATCATGCGACTTGATCATGTCATGTTTGGTGTGTGAGTGAAGAGTGAGAGGGTGGGCGGCGAGGGGGGGGGGGGGTGGCGATGTTATTTATGCATCTAATGATGTTAGGGGAGCGGGACGTAGCTCAGGCGGTAGGGTGCCCACCTGTGAAGGTGTGGGTCATCTGATCGATCCTGCTCAGTGGACCCATTTGCAGTTTGGGCTATTTTCCGTTCCAACCAGTGGTTCACAACTGGTTCATCAAAGGCTGTGTTATGTGCTGTCCTGTCTGTGAATGTGCATATAAAAAAAGACCCTCTGCTGCTTATCGGAAAGAGTAGCTTTTGTGGCAGCAGCGAGTTTCCCCCAAAGAAATATGTCAGAATGACCATATGTTTGACGTCCAATAACCTATGATAAGAATCCATGCGCTCTAGAGGCGTCGTTAAATAAAACAAACTGATGATGTTAGGATATTGGTACTAATCAGCGTGTGACTGGTCAGAAATGGGTGTGTAGACTGGTATCACTCCAGGTATGATTGACGGGAAGTGGGTGTGCAGACTGGCATTAAGCCATGTTTGATTGACCAGAACCAGGTACACAAACTAGCATTAGTCCATGTGTAACTGACCGGAAGTTGGTGTGTAGACTCGCATTTTCCCGGAAGGACTGTGCGAAGGCTGCTATTAATCCGGATGTGATTTACTGGAAGGGAGTGGGTATGTAAACTAGCATTTTCGCGGGAGGACAGTGTGAAGGCTGGTATTAATCCGGATGTTTCTGACCGGAAGTAGGTACACAGGGGTCCCTCCGAAGTGCCGCTGTATAAAGCCGCTAATTAAGGCTACTGGGCCGGATCCCACAGTGGCTTGCGTGGCCCCAACCGACACGTGATCCCTGCAATCAGGGTAGGAAACACCAGGTTTCTTTGAAGCCACATCCGGGTGTGTTTCACTGTCAGATCACTGACCATTTCCAAACATAACAATGAACTTCTATAAAATAGCAACAAGAAGAAATAGGAAAATGCCACAGCTGCATGCATGCCTACACAGACATACATACATGTCCATGCACATGCATACACATACAGACATACATGTACACATACACACACATACCCATGCCTACACAGACATACATACACATACATGCACACACATACCGACATACATGTATATATACAATTACATACACTACACATACACATACATACAATGCATACATAGATGAACATACATGTACACATACACATACATACATAGACATGCATTCACCTACATACACATACATACATAGACATACATACATGCACACATACACATACATAGACATGTATGCATAGACGTACATACATACACATATATATACATACATACACATACCTAGGATTACATGCACATACATACACATACATACATGCATACATAGATGTACATACACATACATATACATGTATACATACAATTACATGCACTACACATACACATACATACAATGCATACATAGATGAACATACATGTCCACATACACATACATACATAGATGTGCATACACATACATACATAGACATACATACATACACACATACATACACTACACATACATACACATGTATACATAGACGTACATACATATACATGTATATATATACATACACATACAAACACATACATAGGATTACATACACATACATACACATACATGCATACATAGATTTACATACACATAGATACACATACACCTTCATACACATACATACACATACATATATACACATACTTACACATAGCTATGCATAAACATACATCCATATACATACACACATCTACACATAAACCTACATACACTACACATTCACTACACATAAACATACATACACATGCCTACATATACATACACATACATACACCTACACATACATACACATACATACATGTACACAGACATACCATAGACATACACACATATATACATACAAATACATACACCTGCATACATAGATGTACATACATGTAAACATACACATACACGTGTACACATACATACACATGCATACACATGCATAAACATATATGAATACACATATAAGTATGAAACTGGATGCAGTAAGCGAATCGGTAGAGTGCAGACCTTCGAGAGTTCGAATCCTGGCCGAGTCAAATCAATGAGTTACAAAATTGATACTTATCACTACCTAGTCTGGCGCTCGGCATTACTAGCATAGGGCAAGGACGGGTTAAGGCTGCATTCCATATATGCGTAATGCGTAATGCGAATGCGACAAAAAATTGAAACGCCTTGAAACCTATGAGCTACATTCCATATACGCATAATGCGTAATGCGAATCCGAATACGAATAAAATTCATTATCCCGATCGCTCCATGTAGCGATCGGTGTGTAATGCGTAATGCGTAAAGGTGCTGCGAATAGAAAAGCATCAGTCGCATTTGTCCATTGATATAAGGCTGGAGGAGGCGACTGATAATTACGGACAGCCGGGACAAGGGGTGTTGGGGGGGGCGGGGGGGGGGTGGTGCGAACAGAAAAGCATCAGTCGCATTTGTCCATTGATATAAGGCTGGAGGAGGCGACTGATAATTAAGGACAACCGGGACAAGGTGGTGCGAACAGAAAAGCATCAGTCGCATTTGTCCATTGATATAAGGCTGGAGGAGGCGACTGATATTTAAGGACAACCGGGAGGAGGACGGTTGTAGAAGGGCGGTTGTAGAAGATAGGCAGCAAAGAGTCTTTTAAACCCTGTATAACGCAATACGCATTACGCGTATCTGGAATGCTGGCATTCGCATAACGCATACCGCATAACGCATTACGCGTATATGGAATGCAGCCTTTAGGATCTGGATAATGTGTGACTGAATAGGATATTGGGTCACTCTGCTGGTAGCATGATCCCTCACTGGTTCAGTGCTATTAAATCACCATGAGCGTGTACTGTCACATGGCTGCCCCCATATAGATATAACTGTCATAAATCAATAACCACACTGATACGACCTTAGATATTGCTATGATGGAAAGACCGAATGAAACACACAGGCATTCGTACATATATACATACACACTTCACATGCATACATACATACATACATACATACATACATACATACATACATACATACATACATACATGCATACATACATACATACATACATATACATACATACATTCATACATACATACATACATACATACATATACATACATACACTGACACATACATATGTACGTGCATGCATGTTTGCATGCATACATGCACACATATATATGCATGCATGCATACACACATACATATGCATGCATACAGACACACATCCATATACCTGCATGCATACATACATACATACACACATACATACATACATACATACATACATACATACATGCATACATTCACACACAAACACATCCACAGACACATAAATGCATATATATATATAATATATATATATATATATAAGTGTAGTAGTCTGAACATGAGCTCTACTATCACGCGGTAGCAGCGGAGACTACGACGCCATCAGCGCAGTACCATTACACTGCGCTAGGTGGCGGCACGGGTCACCACCGGTCAGACCCTAGCCGGGCTGACCTCTACTGCGTGTGGTTGACCCACCCCCCCACACACACCTATAGAGTCGATGTGGGATCTGGCGAGTCAGGGGGCGGCCCAGACAACTACTGACGCCGCGGAGAGCAGATGGTTCAATAAACCAAAGGTAAAGCGTACACTCTATTGAATCTTGGTGTTCTTCCGTGTGAGCGAGAGAGTCGGAGGGCCGTGGGCCATTACATATATATATAATGCATGCATGGTGTTTTTAAAAGTATACAACAATGCACTTTTTGGGGGACAAATATGTGCTTAGGTGGATTTTTAGATGTTTGGTTATTTTTGTGGGTATATTCAGGGGAAGGGGGGGCAGTGGAAGGTGGCAGGGTGGGGATGTGTTTCTTAGAAGATATTGATTTTGTAAGACGGCCACCCACTCGGTGAATCCCGTCCACCTGTAGTACGTGCAGTACCTGGAGGAGACTTACCTGCCAAGGGGACCAGCAGGCAAACAGGTAAAATAAAACAGGACATGAAAGCGCACACAAAGTCGACTGCCGATAGTTTATTCTGAGTTTATTCTGTGTGTTTGTCGGGGGGGGGGGGTGTCAATACTTTACCATATGTGCATAAGGTC